>JAJJWX010003446.1:0-89375 GCA_023529315.1 Papaver bracteatum | reverse complement strand
CACGTTACCTTCATCCTAAAAATCTGAATGCCGTGTTATAGTTGGTTAATTACCTGCTCTTTTGTTTTTTATTTGAAGCCAGCCAACTACCTGCTGGTTGCAATGTAAAACCAACCTTCAATCTTGTTTTCCTCTGGTTACCAGGTCAACCATATATGGTTTTTTATTTATATTTATTTTTCATTGGTAAGCATGTTCACACCTCAAACGGTAGTAGGTTTCGCGGTAAAAGCGAAACAACAATATCCGCACCAGACAGATACGCTTTGTTTGATGCAGCACGCTTCAGAACCCAGAGCAAGACGGAAATTTTTAAAATTGGGCCGTTTTCGGTGTGTCCGCAATCCGATTTAGACGCGTATCCACCATCTAGACGCACGCCTCCGCATAGGACTCTTAATATTTTATTTTAATAAATAGGAAAGACTCACCATTAGAGTGACATTTGGTTGGCATTTCGACGCCTCTTTTGTTATAAATACCGGACGGTAATGTACTGCCTCGTTATTTAATTAACATTCATAATTGATTTTATCAAAATATTGAGGAAATCCTATAAAATGTCATGATTAACTCTTGACTAGTCCGATTTAATGTTATGTTATGTTATTACCAAACTAAAATTATATAAAAATAAGTAGAAATATTACTAAGAATTTTATAACCTGGCGAGATTGGGGTATATCCAGATTAATTGGGGTATACCCAATACGACAAAAAGGATTATTATGAAGTAAATCCAAGCCACCCCTTAACCCAGATTTTTCAAAATGGCTAAAATGCCCCCACAATGATTAACTATAATTTAACTAAAATGATTAGATTAGTTAGATTAGTTAGTTGATTTATTTATAAGTTGGGTTTTAGAAATCATTTGGAGAGAGAATTAGTATGAAGTAGTAGAGGAGGTTTAGGGGGAAAGTTAGGGTTTTTGTGAAATTTGTGATATGAGTGATTCAAATCCTGATTTTGAAGTGGGGGAGCCTTCTAACTTTCCTCCTACAGATGAGTACTTGTATGATGATCTACCAGACCATGATCGAATGGATTATTTGCATGATCCTCACTTTTATTTTCCTCAAACTCAAGATGGGTATGGAAGTGATGAATGTCTCGAGCCAAACGTAGAGTCCAATGACCAAGAAGAAGATAATGGAGCTGCAAGTAATCAGGTAGGCAAATTACGTGGTGAAGATTGTGATTTTTCCATGCAAATGATCAATTTTTGCTTTTTTTCCACTGCAAGATCGGCAAGGTCATCGCTCGTCGATCATGCCGACCGTAAAAGCAGGCGTGGTTGTACTTTGCACAACGTGCCGACTTTTCATGAGCAGTACCACGCCGACAGGGTATAAAATTTGAACCTTGCCGACTTCTATATTTTTTGAAGCACATGAACCATTACTTGAAAATGCTTACGCCGGCATTTTCAAGTTTTAAGACATTTCCGGATGGTTTCATGTCGGCATTGTGTAGATTCTTTTATGTGCCGACTTTTTCTTCCTCGCAGCGTTGTTTTATATGTAGACCATGCCACCGTGGTAATACATACTAACTAAACTTTTGATGTTGTGTAGATTATGGCATTGATACCTATGGCAGATCAGCCTCAAGCTCAGAAAATTAGGGGTCCCGATACTTCCGAACATTATGCTAATAATTTGGAATAGAAGGAAAAAGACGACGTGGTAAATTGGATTGTTGAGAAAGCAAAAGAGAAGATGTGCGTTCTAGTGAAAAACACTCAACAAAAATCTACGCGGTTTGAAATGGTATGCGAGTGTTATGGATCTCCGGACGAAAGTCACAAGAGAAAGGGTTATGTGTATGATAAGAAGACGACTAGGGTGTACAAGACGAAGTCTAAGAAGTGTGAATGCCCATTCAAGATTATTTTTGAGAGGAACCAAGAAATCGATAACATGTGGAGAATGAGTAGAGTTGATGTTGGTTGGCATAACCATAAAGATCCGATAAGTCTTTTTGGGCATTGCCAAGTTGAAAACGCACGAGTTCGAACAAGTTGGGGAATTAAACCAAGCAAGCTCCTTCGTAAGTTCAAGAGGGACGACCCGCATAACCTCTCTTCATTGTCGACAATTTATGCCTCCAAGGCAACCATTAAAAGAATTGAATGGGATAGAAGAAAGGTGATGGAAGAATCACAATGGTTAATACACAAATACAACTACACGGTGAGACACCATGAGTCATTGTAGGGGAAGGTGGATCATATTTTTCTTGCGCATCCCGATATGATTCAATTGGCGCGTTGCTTTTACCAAGTTTTGTTCATGGATTGTACTTATAAGACGAATAGGTACAACATGCCTTTGTTGAACATTGTAGGAAAAACCTCGGATAAGCAATCGTTCACGGTGGCATGGTGTTTTATGGATCGTGATAAGGATGATAATTATGTTTGGGCATTGGAAACTCTAAAGCTTCTCTACCATGAAGACGAGACTCCCGGGGTTATAGTCACTGATAATGAGCAAGCAATAATGAATGTCGTGAGGATAGTTTTTCCCAATGCACCAATTTTTCTTTGCACTTGGCATATACAATGCAATCTTAGAAAGAATTGTAGAAGTCATATCCAAAAACCGAAATCAAAAAAAAGGAACTAAACGTGAAAAGGAGGAAGATGAACGTCTTATCAAACTAACTAAAGAGGAGAGAGAGAGAAAGAGAAGAAGAAAGAAGACGAAGAATGGAAAGAAGGTGATATTAAGTTTGGTTTATTCATGAAAGCGTGGGATAAGGTGGTTTGGTCGATGAGTGTGGAAAGATATGAGTTAAACTTGAAGGATTTCGAGGATGATTGGGGGACTAATTACCCCAAAGTAGAGGAATATTGCAAGAAACAATGGTTGAGGCCACACAAAGAGAGGTTTGTGTATGCTTATACTTACAACTATAGACATTTCAAACTTGAATCCAAAAGTATGGTAGAGAAAGCTCATAGGAGACTAAAAAGTCTACTTTTCACGAGTCAAAATGGGATTGTGACGGTGCAACATGCTATCCATGAGTACACTAATAATGTTATCGACAAGATAAAAAAAACAATTCCAAAAAAGTAGCTTCCGGAAGTTGAAGGAGTTTAAGGAGGATGATTGGTTGCTTGTTGGTATACGTAGAAACGTCTCGCATTGGGCAATATGTTTCATGATGAAACATCTCGCATTGTATAAAAAGTATGATGACCCGACCACTCCTTGTAAGTGTAGGATAATGAAGGCTATCGGACTTCCATGTCGTCATATGCTTGGTAGGTATAAAACTCCCATTCCTCTTGATGATATCGATCCTTATTGGAAGCAATTATCTTTCAAACCAGCTCCAAGAGAAGATCCCGGTGAAGAGTTTGGCGACATGGAACTTGGGAGAATAATCCTCGACAAGTACCCCAAGTTGAATAGGTTGGACAAACAAACTATGAATCACAAGTTGATGCCGATTGTTTACCCTTTTATGGAAGAACTTGAAGAACCGGAGAAACAAGATTCTACATTGGGATAAATTGCGTCAATATATTCTAATAACTCTTCTGGAGTAACCGAACAAGGTAGATCTTCTTTTTTTTTCCTCTGGGAACCTAAGCAATACACAAATAAGAGATATAAAAACAAACAACACTGTTGAACACAAATAAGAGATCAAAATTGTTACACATTGAAATTTGGTTATGGTCATCCACTAGCCGGCAAGGTATATAATATGTAAACCATTGACCAATAGATGGCAAGATGGTAATAATCATGCACCTAGCCGACCAAAAAACGTCCGACAGTGTTGTATTAAATAATGATGCCGGCTATAACTTAAAAAATATCAAGTTTCTGATTCCTACGGTCGGCAATGTACAAGTACAATACAATTCCGGCTACAAATCAGCCGGCATGGTTCTGTTGGTTTTGCATGCCGGCCTTGGTTATTGTCTAAAAATCTCCATGAATGATATGAAACGTCGGCAGGTTATTCATCCTCATACAACGCCGGCGGTTAAGAAACAACAACCGCCGGCATGATGTTAAACTATCGACCTTGCCGGCCAAAAACCCTAAAAATCTAAATTTTCAGTTTCTAACCTAATCTAACAATCAAAAAACACCAAACAATATTGGGTTGAGTTTAGAAATCAACTTACGTCTTCTTTCACCTAAAGACATTGTTTTCAACATTCTCGTGGATTGAACTTTCGGGTTTACTAGTTCCATCTTTTCCTTTACCTTTTTATCTGATTTGGATCTTTTGATACTTCTGAATCTATGTTATCTCTTGATCGTTTGGAATCAACCATTATTCTGGATAATCAAAGTTATCAAGTTTTAGATGAGATGAAGAAAAAGAAGAGAAGATTAACGGTTTGCTTAAGTTTTTAATTTTAGGATTATTAGATTAAGCAATAGGGTTATTAGGTAAAGTAATAGGGTTATTAGGTTAAGTAATAGGGTTAATTAGTGAAAGGGTAAAAAGGTGAACTCACCACATTTTTGCCTCCCCTTAGTAACGGAAAATTTCCATTTAAATTTGGGTATACCCCAATCTCGCCAGGTTTTATAATTATCATTAAATGTTTTTATTTAAAAAAAGAATGACGATTAATACAAAGATATTGAATAGATATATATGGTGATAATATTTAAGATTTTGAATTAAGTTTACATTAAAAATGATTTTATTATTATAAAAAAATAAAGGGTATATTTGATAGTTTAAGGGAAAATTATGTCTATAAACAGAGCTGACAAATAAAAAAAGACAGACCAAAGTATAAATTAGGACGGATAAAAAACCTAGCTTGATTGGGGTATACCTAATGAGACAAAATCTATGTCATTTTTAAGTAAAAGAAGAAACCCCTTAACCATGTATTTTCAAAATGGATAATATACCCTTGTTTAATTAACACTAAATTTTTTGATTAGCTTAATTAATTGATTTTAGATTAAAACTTATGAAATTATTAATTAAGTAGATTAAACCTTTTGTCTTATGAGTTCGATCAAAAAATTTGATTATGAAAATGTTATAAAGTTGGCAAGGTGGTGCTAACTAACTTTGGCCGGAAAGGTTTACGGATGAAGAAAACGCCGACTATCTTGGGCCGACAAGGTCTATGAATGAAGAAGATGCCAACTATCCTGGGCCAGCTATCTTATAGTCGGCATATAAATATTTCCTACACTATCGGCTATCATATAATCAGCATGTAAATAATTCTTACCCTGCCGGCTAACTAATAGTCGGCACACAAATAATTTCTAACATTGTCGGTTTTCTAATAGTAAGCAATGTAACCTTGCCGACCTATAGTTATACCCAATATAAAACTAAGCATGGGAAGATGTAATTCACTTTATTCATGCAATTTTGATTCTTACAGTTCAATTATCTTCAGTTTCATCTCTAGGATCTTCTAAAGAATTCTAAAGAAGGATAAATCTTGTCAATAAATTCTAATAGCTCTTCTGCATTGTTAACAAGAAAATGGATATCTTCTATTTTTTTTCTCTGGGAACCTAAACAATACACAAATAAAAGATATGAAAATTCTACACATTGAAACATGGTTCTGGTCACCAAGTCGACAAGGTCGAGAATCTAAACATTACCGACTAAGTATTAGTCGGAAAGGTTGTAATCATATACCAACCCGACTAACACACAGTCGGTAGGTCCTATTCAAGAAAGATTTCGACTGTTAACTCGGGAAATTAAGGGTTCTGTGACATAAATTCGGAAAAGTACAAGTCTAAGAATATACCAACTTGAAAAAAGTCGGAAGGGTTGGTTATTGAATACCATGCCGGCCCTAGTTAATTTTTCACAGTCGCCATGGCTATTATGATAAGCAGGCATGATCTTCATGTTACGACCCTGCCGACTAATACTTACATCCTAAAGTCGGCATCCTATTTTTAAAAAAACTATGCCGACCAAAAACCCTGAAAATCATCATTTTCGATTTCTAATCTAATATAACAATCAAAAACACGAAACAATAATGGGTTTGAGTTTAGAAATCACTTACAGTCTTCTTTTCACCGGTGGAGCGTTATTTTTAACATTTTCAGGGATTGGATTTTCAGGTTTATTAGTTCCAACTTTTCCCTTACCTTTTTTCCCTGATTTGGATATTTTGATATGTCATATTGAATCCATGCTGCCACTTGATCGTTTGGAATCAACCATTTTTCAGGAAAATCAAATTGGATGATTTGCAGAGATTTGTTTCTATGATTTTGATGGAAGATGTAGATGAAGAAGAAAAAAAGAAGGTTAAGACAAGATTAACAGTTTTTTTAGGTTTTTTATTTTAGGGTTATCTGATTAAGTAATATGGTTAATTAGTGCAGGGGTACTAAAGTAATTTCATCCATTTTTGACCTCCCTTTAGTAAGGGCACTATGTCCATATAAATATGTGTATACCTCAATCAAGCCAGGATAAAAAATACAGAGGGAGTAATTTTTTATGACCTTACTTCTTTCATAGGATCTTATCTTGTACATATAAATTTTAATCATAATCTTCAACACTTGAAATTAGAAGCAGTAGATGATAGCCTTATACATCTCTAATAACCCTTATTTTTGGTAGGAAAGTACATCTTTCATTAGGTTGTGTTTCGAAGCTCACTTTTCTATGAGAAAAAACTAGCCGCATTATGTAGTCGTTGATAATTTTAAAAATATAATTGTTACAAATATTGGCATTACATGGATGTTCTTTTTAAAAGATATGGTGTTATAAGTAGTGTGCTATCCAGCGACTCTCGTTGAATTCTTTATAAATACTCTTATTTCAATGATAATATAATTTGATGTTCTTTTACTTAGCTATCAAACCAACTTAATTAAATGTAAATATGAATGTAATAAACAGTGATTAATTAAATAAATATTAATATTATGCCTAAGTTTTGAATTCTAAATGTTTTCCAATGAATTAATATTATGCCTCATTGGTTACAAGATATGAAATTGGATAATAAAAAATTTATAATTTACTTTAATAGAGTTTCGACAATATTTGGCCTCCTGATCATCTTCATTTGAAATAACTTTCATTCAACGCACTCTTCAACAATTTTTCTTTTGGTTTTGTAATTTTGATTGTTAATTTTCAAAACTCGAGATCTTCTTTGCTTTTTAGGAGAATATTCCTGGATTAACTTTTAATTGCACTAATCTTCCCCTTTCATTATTTTCAATTTTTTAAAGTTGATGCATATCTTATAAGTCCAAATTTGTGCACCTCTGATCGGGTGCACGTTCCTATTGGTGGAATTGTCGGTCAAAACCAGTTTTAGTTTTCTACTCTTTCTAAAAAAAAAAAAAAAAATTCCATATTATAGAAAAATTCATTCTCTTCTTTTACTCTCATCCAATTGAGTATCTTCTTCATATTGGTTGCATTCATCTCGATCATGCAAGTTTTATCTAGTACTGGGTTATCATGAGTTTATGATGAACTAGGGTTAAAATTCTTAAAACCAATGTTTTATTAGCTCACCTAGTCACCGGAAGTTTGAAAATAAGACGATGAAAGATGTTCTTTTGATTCGTGAGAAGTTCAGGTTGTGAAGAGTTTATGTTTTTAGATGATGCAGATACTGTTGAATCGCAATTGGATCATGAATTCTTAAATGACTGGTTTTCATGATTGGCTGCAGTGAAACTAAACTTCCGATAAATACTTTTGTAGCAAGATTGTGACGTTAGAAGCAAAAATAAACAAAACAAAATCAGAGCCTTAAGGGAAATTTCTATGGGATGAACAAACTTAGAGTTTGTTCATTTTTTCTCCACTATGGAATGAACAAACTTGAAAAATGGATGTTCAAATGAACAAATCTGATGGTTTGAACATCGAGTCGGAACATATAACATGGCGATCGTGGGAAGGACGCGTTCTTGCTAAAAACGGCCGGCATCTCGTAGCACTGAACGCGTCCATGCAATTGACGCCCACGACTTTCTCACTGACGCCCACAACTTTCCTGATTATCTTATTAACAACAATATCTTATTGGACTCCATATCTTATTAACAACAACTTTTGGCTTTATAAAAAAATATGGTTTAATTGGGGGCCTGAACTTTTAATTGGAGGCCAAGCACTAGAGCACAAATAAAGGTCACCCAATCCTAATTTGGGTCACCCCTTATTTTATTTTTTTAAAATGGCTAAAATTCCCTCGAGTGATTAGTATTAAGAATTAACTAAGTTGATTAGTGTGGTAATTTTGTTTAGATTAAATCTGATTTTGGGAACAAAATTTGGGGAAATTTTATTTTTGGGTTTTTATGTTTTGAGAAGAAGAAGAGGAGTTTTGAGAGGAAAAACTAGGGTATTTAGAAATGAGTGATTCAAGTGGAGGGAATAAGGTTGGTGAAAGTTCAAATAACAACCATGATTGTGTTGATCGATGGTAAGATTGTCTCAACTAATCCTATGGATTGGATTTTTGATGAAGAGATGTTAATAGAGGAAGCCATGAATAATGGTGAAAATGAAGAACCCACTGCTCAAAATGAAGGAACCAATCCTCGAAATAAATAACCCAGAGCTCAAAACAATCAGGTAAACTTCCTATACTCTTCAAATCGTCTGAATGGTGCTTCAAGTGGCCGATTCATGGTCACTATGGAACTACTCACAGTGAGGGTCGTTATTGTCGGGTGTTGTATACACTAACGGCCCTAAAGAATCGTCAATTTGTTGACACTCATGGCAACGACTCTAAACTGCAACTTTTAATGGTGATGAAAAATCATCAAGATGGTGTGTTAAAAAATGACGACTCTTGTTGCTAGTTCACCTAGAGTCGTTAGTTGGTTTTGTTAATACCCGAACGACTCTTGAAATAGAAGGTTGTTTGAGTTCTATATAGAGTCGTTAATCAATAAAAAAGGGTCGTCATCTTCAACCTAATACAGTAACGGCTCTATTATAGGGCAAAAATTGTTGAAGTAGCAGAATTATGGTCGTCATCTTCAACCTAATACCCTAACGATTTTTCATAGATCCGCCTACAAATCCAAAGTCGTTAAGGGTTTCCATTTCGATACTAACGACCCTTACACCGAAACTGCTAATTGAGTGATTAATGGTGGTGGTGGATAAGAGAAAGGGAATGAGAGGAAAATGAAAAGAAGAAGGAGAAACTGATTTTATCTTTTGCTTTAGGGTATATGAATTGGGGGCCTAATTAAGGTTATTAATTAGATTTAACTAATTTTTAAGATTTAGATTTAGTAACGGGTAAAACAGTATTTTCACTTTTGATTTAATACCCCTAAAAAATTTAGGTGCAAATAAAATGTCTAGGCCCCCAATTAAACGAGGGAAAAAAAGTTCAGTAGTTTTGGCTTTTCTTAAATGTAGCTCATGCTATATATTATTAACCATAACCCATTTTAAATAAGTGACAAACATACACATCCCACAAAATTATACATATGTATTATATATATCCCAAAATAATAAGATAATTATTAAATCCCTAAATTAACAATAACAATTATTTTGTTGGATCAAATTTAAAACTACCCCTTTGTTTTTCTTATCCTTTCATCTTTTGTCTTAGAAAAAAAAAACTAGCCTCCACTTGCATCTTACTCAGATTCAGGCCTTTTTGGACCAGATCTGAGTAGGGTTTCTTCTTCTTTTTAAGTTTTGATTGAATAAAATCAATTGTTATTTTATGTTTTTGATGTCTTTTGACATATTTGTTCGCTATTTGAAGCGTTTTTTCTTCGCCATTTTGGGAGAGTTTATCTTCGCTTTGAGGGCGATTTATTCAAACCACAATCGTCGGTTCGTGACTTGCTAATTTCGATTCAAGAACATCGACTATTCAACTCGATATTTCTTTGAATCCATATTCAATCCAAGAGATTTAGGGAATTCGGGTTTATAAGATTTTGGGCGAATTACTCCTTTCTTACAGGAGCATCTCTTTTTGAAGAAGAAAGAAATCAGATTAAATGGTCGGAATCGATTCCATATTATACCATCAACCTTCCCTATTACATTTACAAAAATTGGATATCTTTGCAGTTTATGGCTCCTTCTCTTCGTGATTTACTTGTAATTGATGTCTTCATTTGTATGGTTTTGATTATCTTTTACTTTGATGTTTTTGTTATTCTTGTTAGCGATCATGTAATCACGATTTTGATTTGAATAAAAAATAAACAACAAAAAAAAAATAACAAAGAAAAAAAAAAAGGTTAAATATCTAATTTTAAAAAAATAAAATTATGTAAGATATTTGGCATAATTACCAGAATGATCAACACTCTCAAACAATTTTAGAGTAATCATGATTGAGGAAAAAAATTATTTATTTTATATAGATTATAGTATTTATTATGGGGTTTCACGAAAATGGTCCTAGGAAAAACATCATAATCTTTCACTAGTTTCATTTCCATTAATGTTGTTGTGATTTTTTTTAAGGAATAAATTAATTAGATTATTGAAGAAGAAGAAAATAAGAAAGCCAGAGAAATTGATTATTTTTTGCAGAATTGGAGATTAAACTGGAAATAGGGAAATCCAAACATATAAGGTCCTATCAGGATGGTTTCCTCACGCATTACATACAAAATAATACAACAAAAAGATAAGGAAATGGAAAACAATCATAAAATCATATTTTCAAGGAGGGATTTTTATGTATCTATGATTGCGCACTTCAAAGAAAATTAAGAATTATGATTTATTTTGTTATAGGGGCAAAGTAAGAATTAGATTTTATAATTGATCAATTTATGAAAATACTAAAAGAACAATTACAATCAATTTGAAGTATGATTAAAAATAGTTGGGATTTCTTTTGATTTTGAGTAAGAAGGAAAATTAAAGTTTAATTGTTGTAACAGATAAAGGCTTGTTTGTGTTCTGGTTAACATATGCATAAACTATATTTAAGAGAACTCATAATTTTTTTTGACATTTCAAATAAGGCATTTAAAAAAATACTCCCCCGTTTCTGGAGAAGAGGTACTTTCACTTTTTCATTTTAGGCTAAAATGAAAAAGTGATAGTACCTCTTCTCCAGAAACAAATGGAGTACTATAACAAAAAATAAAAGTATTTTAGTAGAGAAAGTTGTTTTAAAAAAAATTGAGTAAGTTTAGTGTTTCAAGGAGTGTTATATTAGTTTTTTTGGAATATATTAATTAGGGATTTAAATAATTACAAAGTTAAAAATTACATACTAGGCAAAAGCGGCGACAAGTCAGTGCATAGCCCTTTTGAAAGCAAAACCTATCCTATTAAAAATAAAATCTCGTCATTACATTGCTGCGCATGACTTTCTGGACCCTCTTGAGTAGTCCAACTGCTTCTGGAGCCAAATAGCCAAAAGTATCAAAAGAAAAGGGGACGAAAGCATGCCCATTGTCAACACATGCTTTCTCATGCTTCGATATCTTACCTGAGGCAGCCTTTAGCTGCTTGGCCTGATAAAGGTGCCATGTCCAATGCCTACCAAAGGAGATACCCAGTGAGGTCAACACATGTGTGTTTCCCATTAGCCCATCCAAAAATAAGAACATCAGCTGGTCTTAGTGTCGATCTCCCTTCAAGTGGGTCTGTCAGGAAATGCACATGTGCTTCTTTCTTTGCCGAAATGCCAGACCTCCACAGTACATCATACAAAATATCCCTCACATGATCATGTCTATATTTATAAATTACAGTACATCATACATGAGTGTTTTGTTTTTTTTTTTTGAAGAAAATAAATTTTATTAAAACTATAAGTACAACAATGGCAACATGACCTAGAACAATAACAAATTGAGAAGACTACACGAGAACCAACTCTAAAGACTCAGAGCTTACAACAACATAAAAAATAAAAAACAAAACAAACTAACTCCAAACCAAACTCAAAAAACTACACAACCTCAAAGTACCCTAAAGCAAACAGCTAACCCAAAAAACATTGAAGACAAGTAAATTAAGAATCATATTCCTTTTCTTGACAGTCCATATTGCAGATGTCTTTGATAACGAATTTATGAACTGAGCTGGGAAGATTACCTCTCCAAACTAGATTGAAATTACAGTTCCTCGCATATTTTGCCAAAGCATCAGCAATCTGGTTACAAATTCGTGGACGAAACTGAACCTTCACTTCCTTGAGACATGTTATTAAGCTTATACATTCAGTAATAAGATTATTGTCTTCCCATCTACCACTATCATTATTCTTTTCCTGAACTCTGCGCATTACAATCATATTATCACCTTCTATAATGATTCTACTGAGATTTCTTTCCTGAATCCAGTTAGCTGCTTTTAACATACCATATTGGATTCAGCTTGATCCACAACTCTAACTGTCTCTATGCAAGCCATAACTTTCAGAACTGGTCCTGAATTATCACGAACAATAAGATCAATACCAGCAACATTAGTATCAGGTAAAATAGATGCATTTGTATTCACTTTGAGACAAGTAACATGAGGAGCAGACCATATATTTTTCCTGCCATTTTCATTATCACAGGTAGTGATCGAAACAAGAGGTAAAACATAAATATTATAACTAAATAAAAATTTATGAATTTGTTAAACCATGTTAATTGGATTCTGGTTTTTCTGATCAAATAATTTAGAGCATCTCCTTTTCCAGATGTGCCACATAGAGATTACTGCCAGATTGACATTATGATTTCTATCTTTAGAGAATAGATTTTGTTTATTATTCCAAGACCTAATCCAGTCTCAAGAGAACCGAATTCCAAAGCCTCCTGATAGATAGAGTTAGAGATATCAACCCATATTGCTTTTGCAAAAGGAAAATTAAGAAGAAGATGGCCTGCTGTTTTTACACTTTGAATGCACATTTGATAAATAACCTCTTCCTTCTTGACGAAGCGATATAATTTAGTCGAAACTGGCAATATATCTCTAAAGATTTTCCATATAAACATATGACACTTAAATTGTGACAGACCAAAAAATTACGCTTGGCACATTTGGGTACGTCGGCCATAACTTCCCTGGTGCCCATAATGATGCTACTTACCGGGCCTTAACGCTAGGAAAAATGCACGTCCATTTTCCCTTGCAAGCATGCTCGTGGAGCATGATGCATCTAACTTAGCTTCCACACTGTTCCTACTTACCCTTGTTCTGGGAAGGGTTTAAACCTTGAAGGCCATGGCCTATGCACCTTACATGCATCACTAGCTTCCGAGTCCCTTGTAGGCATAAAACATTCCTTGAACTTACACGTAGGCCATTGCTTCCCATTTCCAGTCCTTTAGTTAGCTTAGGAATTGCTGAGAGCATGCACTTGTCTTTCTCATGCCAAGGGTGCATCAATCAGGCTCATGTCATACTTTCACTACACCATTTTAAGGATATAGCAACAGACAATAGATGTTGCTAAACGGGGTCGCAACGGGACTTCGCTGTTGCTAAACACGGTGTCGCAATTTTTAGCAACGGCATAAGCTTCGTTGCGAATCTTGGTCAGCAACGGACATTCATAACAGCCGTTGCCGTTGCGAAATTTTTTATTAGCAACAGCAGGATATTGTTGCTAATATGTTGCTAATTACAGAATACCATATCCCAGAACCCGAGATCATTGGTTCCGGTTCTCTTGTATTGGTTCGTTCTAATTTAGCAATGAGCCTTGATGTTGCTAATCTTTTGCAACCTCAAAAAAAAGGTCAAGTCCCATTCTATTGACCTAGTCAAAATTCATTACCCCAAATTCCCCCTACAATTACCCAGTTCCCCATATTCAACATCCAAACATATATACAAACTACAATGGCAAAACAAAACAGATACAAATGTAGTTGAGAATCACCACTAATTTTATTATAAAATATAGGATTCTTCAAATGATACAAATGTACACAAGTAACTTATGTATGTTGTGACTGACATAAAATATTTGATCTATGTTGATGTTTCTAAATGGATGGGTAACCTAGCATTTGTCAACGATAGAGGCATTGAAAAACAGGAAAGAAAGACTAAATATCACCGAAGTATCACCAGACTCAACGCTTGCTTAACCAATTTCCTCAACTAAGATTTCAATCAACTGCTAAAATATCAATAGTCTCGCTTTTTAACTTGAGCCCAAGTCCCATTCTATTGACCTTTCGCAAGGAGCATTTCAATTTTAGTCGACATAATTCATATCTCAGACATCTCGTGGCTTAATCTGCATGCCCGTAAATGAAATCAAAATTCAAATGTTTTGGAAATCCAAGATGACAATAAAAAACAAAAAAGTATGTAGTACACCAGAAAACTGATAAACTATATCACATAAGCTTGGTGACAGACAAGATACTGAATTAAAGTCATGTAATTATTAAACCTTCTAAAGTTGCAGAAGTAGAAAGGAATTAGTAAATAGTAGTCCTGCAATGAGGTATATAATTGCAGAAAACATGAATTAGTAAGCTATCATTTGTCAAACGACGACAATGAACACACTTAAATTTTGGTAATGGAAGAAGCAAATGATTATAGTGTCTCATGAGCTGACTACTATATAACTAGAGGTAGTGGTATCACTAAATTCTAATGAGTGTTGAAATTAGATCCATTCCTCCAAGTCCACTGACCTTAGCATCTCTGATAAGAAAACATTCATAGATCCATTTGTGATTTATGTTCTCACCAAAGGCAGCTTGCAGTCTCCAGACCTGAGATGAGTAAAGAAAATTTAAAACACTGGAACCAACAACAACTATTCTACAAAATTAAGAGACTGTAATGTGACAGTTGAAGAGGTTATAGATCAGAATAAACGACATAGTGCAGATGCACCAATATCAAATTTGTAAAGTAAAATCGATGGAGACCAAAAATGGAGACCAAAATTTCCAAATCCATCGTTAGCATACATATACTTGGCACAATGAGAGATTTATGGCAATGCCAGAAGAGCAATCGGTCTAGTAAAATTTTCCTTTAGTCAAAAAATAAAGAAGAAAAAGAATGTACTTGGTAAGCTTTACTCAAGCAAGTGGCAGTTGACAGATGAATATGCACAAGCTATATACTAGAGGTAGTAAGGGCCACACAACAACATGCACCATAAGTAAGATTACAAATGAAACTTACTTAAATGGTCTTGTTAAAACTCTTTGACCAATAGTATTGGAAGGTACGAAACTTGAATTCTGGTTGAACATAAACCATGCCAATGAAGAAACACTTCAATTCCATGTCAAACAAAGACGATTATAAGTTACTCAAATCAAAGTACATAATCAAATGAAACATGTGACCTTCAACACCTACTGCATGACTTAATGAAAATACAAGTTCAATTCTCGTACTTTACAGTGAGGAAGGTGACAGGTTTCTGTTTAAAGGGAATTTTAAGCTTTTTGCAAGACATATGAGTTACAATATTACATGTCAAGCACCAACACATCGTGAATCGCTCTCCGAGCTCGACCACGAAACTAAACACAGCTACAAATAGTTTTATGTAAATTGAATCATACAACACATGAGCAATTAGGTGTATGTAGTAGTACCTCTTCAAACACATCGATTGTGAACAACAAGTTTACCTACAAAAAAAAAACAGTATGCTTACATGGATAATTAGGTGTACGTAGACTTTTAAGTGATTGGCACATTAAATGGATAATTTCCTTTTCTTATTTCTTCTGTTTTGAACTATTTCTCCCAGTACCTGCAAAACACAACCAAATTCATTATATATAAACAGAGATGTTCAACTGTATAGAAGAAAACCATTGCCTAGAAACTAAACATAAACTTGACTCACAAACTGAAATCAAAACAAAACCCATGAAAAGGAAACATTATCTCTAAAAGAAATAAATTAAGTTCAGATTACCACCTCAATTGGTATTAACACTAAAATTTCACTGTACTAGCACCTACATGGGCGGCGCTTAAAGTAGGCAATGAATCCGAGTGGGTTATGCCCATGACAGGCCTCCAATTTTTTTAATTTGAGCTTAGGAGGATCTTTCATATCTTATGCCCATCCCAGACCTCAAAAGAACATAAACATCCCTTATTTTCTAGCCTTCATTAGTATTACCTTTAAAAATGGGATCACAAGGAGGACAAATATGGAAAAAGTTGGGAAGGGAATATGAAACATGAGCTGGACACTTATGATCTTGGACATGGCATACAATACAGGATATGCGACAGAAAAATATAAGAGTAGAAACGGTTATTATTTTCAAAAAAAAATTACATCACCTTCTCACATCGGGGTTCGCAAGACAACCATCAAAATCAAACGCGACATTCTTTCCTAAATCACAAAGACCTTCATCCTATGAAAAGCGTAAAAGATGAGATCATTAACAAAATTATTAATGGAAAATAACACATTATTAGATGAAATCATACCAAATTAGTGTGTACTAAATACTAGTGAAGCATAACCATAATGGCAAGAATAGAAAGGAAGCCATAATGCATATTTCATTTTCCACTTATAGGTGGTGAAACCAACAGCAAACTTACTTTTTCTTAAGCAAAATAGTTACAAAGGTGTAATGTTCTCAATCCAAAGTTAGAACTAACATCAAACCATCTGAAGATAAATGTGTCATTACTACAGGATTGTACAGAAAATCAAAATCTCGCAGATGATAATACAAGATCTATAATTATTTAACTAAGGCAGCTTAAAACTGCAACAGGGACCAAAAGTAGAAGAAAATTTGGGAAAAGCATCTCACTTTCTCCTGTGGTGAGACCCGACTGCACTTAGTGAATAGCCTGTCCAGTCCAGTTGACAATGACAATGACAAGATTTAATATCAATCTGAAAGGGAAGCATTCAACAAACAATTACTTGGCTATATGCGACAAACATAATAACATTTTTAAATTTCAGGAACATTACCTCAAATCCAATTGTAGCACAAGATACTTTGATTTCATAGTAGATATAATAAACACATTATTCTGAAATTACAACATAACCAAATATTAGTACAACCAAATTACTTCAAAGCTAAGCTATTAAAAATCAGTTATTACATCTTATAATGATTTCTACCACAACATGGAGAACAAACCTTATCATCTATAAGTGTTGGAGTCTCTTCTGCTCAATTCTCATCCAAATTGAAGATATCTTGAGTATGAAATTACCTAGCATTAATACGAAAGGGTACCGACATCCACTTCAACCAGATTACTTGTACTAAGAAAAACAAATTCAACTTGAAAACAACAGCAGTGTCTACTTATTTGCATGATAGATGCACAAATTTTTCTTTAGTATCATTTTTCTTAGGTTTCACTCATGTTACAGTATCCAAATCAGTACAAAAAAAAAAAAAAAACAGATCGACCCACAAACTTCAGTTCTTTAACCTTGAAAAACCCTAAAATGGTAAAATAAAATCGTATTAGATTCACATATGAAACCCTAAAACCGAAATAAAAAAAAGAAATTGAAAAGATAAAATCGAAAAAAACTGAAATCAAAACCTGGAAATAACACATTCAAAAATGAAACCCTAGAATCGATAAAACTGAAATCAAAATCCCTAAATCTAAAGTAAGAGATTCACAAATGAAAACCTAAAATCGATAAACTAAAATGAAAAAATAGATTCACAGCTGAAACCCTAGAAATCAAAATCTCTAAATAAACCATATAAACTGAAACGAAATGATTATGAAAGATACTTCAAACCTGGTTGATTTCAGTGGTTCCTTAGATTTTCTGTGGAGAGGAGATAAAAGAGAGATGAAGTAGAGGTGTTGTGATGCGGAGAAGAGAAAAATGAGAAGGAAATCTCGATAAGTAGGGTAGATAGACTGAAGGGTGGAAAAATAAAAGAGAAGACTTGACCGAAGGTTGACTTGGGCGTAAAAAGTAGTCATTGTATTCCCTACCACACACACTCTCCGCATGCTTGAGCACACAACAGTTGCTATTCGCAACCGAAAAATTGCGGTTGCAAAATTATCAACAGCAACATTCCGTTGCGAAAAATTAGCAACCGATATTAGCAACGGAAAATTAGCAACGGCACTATTTTCGTTGCGAATCTGAGTTGCTAATTCCTTAAAATGGTGTAGTGTTTCCTTAGGCTTATGTAAGTTCCGATAACCTGCATATCGATGTAGTTTACTTTCAAGTCCATGCCCAATGCGCCATTGGTACATGCCTAATTCGAATGCCTTGATAGGCCAATAACCTGCGTAATGCACCATTGTGGCGCTACTTCGTTCTAGGCCAGCCACCCAACTGGCCTAAAGCACCTTTGGGGGGAGATTGGCTCTTGGCCAATACAACTTACAACTTGTATGTACCCTCTTGGTATGATATTGGCCCTATGGCAATATATCTTCGTAATGCGCCTTACTTGACACCATATTGGCCCTGAGTCAATATTCCTCTTAACAAGAAATGAAGCTTGTGATGAAGTTTCATCTCATGCTATGGCGCATCTTTCAGCATGCGCCATGCTAAAAATTCGGGGTGTTATAATATTTGTATTGGAAATCATAAATGGTACTTGAACATGCCATATCATCAACCAAATTCCCTCCTGACTCTTATCTATATGCTTATCTTCATGAGCCAAAATGGCATTATAGGGAGAAAAATGTAACCGTTTGAATTTCCACCATTTCCGTAGAAGAAAAGATTGGCTCTATATTGCACTATAAACCTTTTCACCTTTGATTTATGGCCCAGTTTTGGACTTTTAGTGTGAAGAAAGAAAGACAAAATTGTCAGACTATTTAGCCATGGGCCTTACTGAATTGGACTACACACTTTTATCCTTGATGGTTTTGCTATTTCAAGTTTTCAACCATTATTTGAAGTGTGAATGTTATAAATACCCTTCATTTTTGTTGACCTTACACAAATATTCCCGAGGGGTAAAAAATAATAATTTTGGAGTCAACTTGAGAAAGTTGCTTCTACTTTTTGGAAGCAACTTGTATAAAGTTACGCCACTTCTGGAAGCAACTTGTGCTAGTTGCGTCCAATTCTGAAAGCAACTTGTGTTGGCTGCTTCCACTTTTCAGAAGGTAGGGATATTTTCAAAAATTGAATAATGATATATTTTAATGGGCGAATTTTTAGGGGTATTTAAATAATGTTCCCTTATTTGAAATTTCAGAAGGTAGGAATATTTGCTTCTACTTTTTGGAAGCAACTTGTATAAAGTTAAGCCACTTCTGGAAGCAACTTGTGCTAGTTGCGTCCACTTCTGAAAGCAATTTGTGTTAGCTACTTCCACTTTTCAGAAGGCAGTGATATTTTCTAAAATTGAATAAGGATATATTTTAATAGGCGGATTTTTAGGGGTATTTAAATAATGTTCCCTTATTTGAAATTTGAATGTTATTGTTAACAATTATTAATTCTTTTACTTTGGATATTTTCCTTGCAATTTATGTCGGATATTTTCAAATGCACGTGTTTTGTTTGCCATTGCTATTTCTGGTTTTAATTTTAGAACCCAATTAAAATTTAGTTTGTATGTTAACGTGAATCCTCCTAGAAATAGTGGTGATTGTTTCTCGTGAAAACACATCAAAAACTTACTGTTCTCTTCGTTTTCTGACAGCATCATGAGAAATTTCTATGAAGTGTGTTCTTAGTCGGATCAAAGAAATATGATTCTTGAATTTGATTATGGTGTTGGGGCTTCATTCAATCCTCAAGGCATAATTCATTGACATATCATGAGCAAGACAAGAGGTGAAATCACCAAGGTTACACCCTCACATATAAGCGCTGGAAGCTGTGAAGAACACCATGGAGTTTAAGAAGACGAACCAATTGGGTTAATAATTTACACTGTATAACTTGATTTGCATTTCTGTTTCCGTCAGATTTTTCCAAAGGAGTCAAAGTAAGGAACCAATTGGGTTAATAATAATACACAAATGCAGTATAACTTTCAAGTGCATTTATATTTACCGAAGATTTTCCCAAACCACCAGAGAAGGCATTGTTCCTTGTGAGAATAGTGGAAAGCAGAACAAAAAAAATAATATGAAAATATGACTTCCCAAAATATGACTTTCATCCAAAAGAACACAACGGCCACCAGCAAACCCTATTAAACTAGTGAAAACTGAGAGAAAATTTCATTACCCTCTTTCTTTATAGACAGATCCCAGTTTACATCAGAGTCCAAGACAACGAGATAAAATTCTCAACCATGAAGAGGATAGCCACTGTTATATGCACATGCATAATCAAAACGAGAATTACATAGTTATTCTCCTATCTGGGTATGTCAAAAACATCAGTCGCTCATTGTAGCATTTATTGAGGCGAAAAGAACTATGCCCGAATACTTTCCAGTTATTGGCCTGAAGCAATGCATTAAAATTCAGAAGTTGTACAGTACTAAGAATCAAAGACTCTGTACGATACTAATCGTCAGAAGAGATGTATCTTAGTACAAGAAAACAGAACTGCATGCCTTTTTCAAGTACTAGCTGCCCATGGGGATTGCGAACATCGTTACCCGCTATGGTTAAGACTTACACGAACATATTATGAGGATATATATTAATATGTTGCCAAAACAATCTAATAACTTTCACATTGTTTCCGTTAGGATGACCATCTGTCGATGCAATAAGTCGATGAACTGTTGCTCTAGAAGCTACCAGAAGCAAGAAAGATGCTTAAAAAAGAAAAACAATTGATAAGCACCACCAGTAATAATGAGTATCTATATACTTTACTCATTGGAAATACTGTGGTGGTATTCGTGGAGATAACATACCACAATACTTTACTCAATACTTTACTTCATATGGAGTAAAGTATCTATATACTTTACTCCATATGAAGTGAGTGGTGCGCTTTTGATTGTGGGTTCACTTTGAATGGCCAGATCCTTGTAACTTATGCTATTACACAATTAGATTTCCTCAGATATGTAGGAAACTGATGTTACTTCTTAGTGTGTATAAACTCGTACAAATGAAGGGAAAGGATATGATCTAGAGAAGTGCATATGGTAAGTCTACATATACAAAGAATGTCTCTGCAAGACATTTTGGAAAACAAGTCTACAAGATAGAAACTCCTTCCACCATATCTAAACACACAAGCATAATAAAGTGATTCGTAAAGGTGCCACAAAACTGAAGCCCTTTGATAAATTTTGTTGAGCACCCGACTCCAGACTAAATCAAGTATACTTATAAAAAATATAATGTATTGCACGGGAGGCAAACAAAAGGTATCTTCTAAAGTATTTTCCTTCTAACATATTTGTCTGCTAAAGTTCACTGCACAATCTCGTGAAAGAAGAAATGAAAATTCAGAAGAAGCTTCCTTCCTCACCAACAACCTTACATGACCGACCAACAGAGCTACATTATTCTCCTAAAATAACACTATTACCAATAGAAAGAAACTCCTTGTAAAAAATCATCTATCTTGATAATTCTAGTGCTTCTAAGAATGTGTAATAAAACAACTGCGGGATCAAATCATAAAAATCTCAGCTGCATGAAGACCAATATACACCATTAAAGTTTCAATGCATACCTTGCATCACATGGTGCTCCTTCAGAACTAGGTTTCTGTGTGGGCAATGAGTAAAGAAAACTTGAGCTTAACAACCTATTTTGGCATGAGAATCCATCAAGAGCACTAGCGTGTTGTGACAAGTTGAACTTTGGATGGTTCTCATACACTGGACTCAACTTCTTTCTACTGCAAAAGCAAGAAAATAGATGGTCAACATGGAGAAATATTGATTGACCTTGTAACAAAAAATAAAAGAACAGTACAGTTATTCTTGCCTAGCAAATTTTTCCATAGCCAATGGTTAGCCTGTTCGAACCATACCAAACACGGATTCGTAGTGTATTTAGACCACTTTTGATTAAAGAAACCTGCAAAAGAAATCAACAACAAATCAAACTTGAAGATTCAATGATGGTGAAGGAATATGTTAGGTGATTTATTAAAGCCATAAATGATGTGCAATGTGTATGTGGCCACAGTCGTGCATTAGCTCATTTTCTCTCAGTTTTCACTAGTTTAATAGGGTTTGCTGGTGGCCGTTGTGTTCTTTTGGATGAAAGTCATATTTTCAAAATATTATTAAGAAAGGGAAGACAGTCACTCACTAAATCCAGTCAAGATCACGAGTGTTTTTCCAAGAGTTGGTCGTGGAACTTGCTATATACTAATGGTTGTACGAAACAAATATAACACAGCTATGCGTGATTGTGTGCATCCAGATGCATAGTGATGTTAATGGCATCAACTGAATTTTTTTTGGATGACCATTCGAATGTAGAATTTTTTTCCAAAGTCTGTAAACTGCTCAAAGTCGTTAATGCGGCGAGATTCACTGAAATTGATTTGGAGAGCATGAACCAATGAACTATATTATTCTGGAAACTACGACGTGATGTGATCGCCAGATGAGATAGAATACTGTGAGTTGGTTTGGTGAATAGATCAGCTAATTGAGCTGCTGATGGAATGTGAGTTGGTTTGATAAGACCAGATAGAAGTTTTTCCCGGACAAAATAACAATCAATTTCGATGTGTTTAGCCCGTTCGTGAAAAACTGGATTTTCAGAGATATGAATGGCAGCCTGATTATCACAATAGACTGGAATAGGCTTTGTAATAGGAACATGAAGATCAGTAAACAAATAATGTAACCATTGTAGCTCAGAATTTAGTTTGTCTAGCGCTCAATACTCTGCTTCAGCCGAAGATAGTGAAATTGTTGGTTGTTTCTTGGATTTCCAAGAGATAGGGCTATCCCCTAGCATTGTGAAATACCCTGTCGTGGAACGACGAGTAGTTGGGCAACCCGCCCAATCCGAGTCAGTATAACCAGCAAGGGACAATGAACTACTTGCCGAAAGAAAGATGCCATGACTAACAATACCTTTAAGGTAACGAACTACTCTATGTGCAGCTTCCAAGTGAGTGGAACATGGTTGCTGCATAAATTGGCTTAAATAATTCACAGAGTATGTGATATTAGGGCGAGTCACTTGAAGATAGAGAAGTCGACCAATTAGACGACGATAAACACTGGATCAGGTAAAGGATCACCTGAAGTTGGAAAAGGTTTAAGGTGTTGTTCCATAGGGGAAGGAGATATTTTAGCACCTAAAAGGATAGAATCATTAACAATATCAAGGATATCTTTACGTTGACAAATAAAAATACCTTTGGGAGAACGAGAGACTTCAATGCCCAGAAAATATTGTAAACGACCAAGATCTTTTAGTGAAAACTTGGATTCAAGTTTATATTTTAGCTCTTGAATAGCCAAATCATTGTTACCTGTAATAATAATATCATTGACATAAACTAAAACATAAATAGAAACCGTACCGGAATGAAAGGTGAAAAGTGAGTAATCAGCACGAGATTGGACAAAACCTTCATCTAGTAAGGTTGTAGAAAACTTTGCAAACCATTGACGAGATGCTTGCTTGAGACCGTATAGAGATTTATTAAGCTTATAAACACGAGTATCTCCCTTTTTCTGAAATCCGGGAGGAAGTTTCATGTAAATGTCCTCATGAATATCTCCTTGTAAAAAAGCGTTATTTACATCCAATTGATGAAGAGGCCAATTATTAATGGCTGCGATGGATAATAAGATACGGACTGTGACTAGATTCGCAACAGGAGCAAAAGTATCATGATAATCTATGCCCTCTTGTTGTGTGTATCCTTTAACAACAAAACGTTCCTTATGACGTTCAATTGTACCATCCGGTCTATATTTTATTTTAAATACCCATTTACAACCAATGGCGGATTTGCCAGGTGGAAGAGTAGTCATAGTAAAAGTATCATTGTCTTGGAGAGAAGTATGTTCTTTAACTATGGCATCACGCCAAACTGGATTTTTGATAGCTTCCGTAAATGTGCGGGGTTCCTCATTAGAAATGACAGATGAGAGAAAAGCACGATGCTGCGGAGTAAAGTTGTCAAAAGAAATGTAATTTGTAAGAGGATACGGTGTATGGGAGGTACCTTTCTTAACTGAGCAGATGTAATCTTTCAAATGAGATGGGCGCTGACACTGTCTAGTGGATCGTCGGAGTGATTTTTCCGTGTCAGATGGAGCAAGTATTAAAGAAGTGTCTGCATTATTAGAAGGCAGTGATGGTGACGTACCAGAATTAGAAGAAAATAGTGGTGACGTACCAGAATCAGAAGAGGGGGAGAATGCTGGAGTGACAGCATCCGTAGAATTTTGTGGATCTGCTATAGGAGTCCCTATAGGATTCCGTGAAATAGGAGTAGCAGGATCGTCATCATAAAAAAATTCTTCTTGTAAAGAAGGATGTAAGAAATCAGTGGTGGGAAGTTGCGCATCCTTGAAAGGAAATCGATGTTCATGAAAAACCACGTCTCTTCAAACAAAAATAGCTTTGTTTTCAAGATTTAAGACAATGTACCCTTTGTGATTATGTGGGTAACCCAAAAACTGTTGGAATTAATTACAATAATCGAATGCAAATGGGAAATAATACTTAGATTACACTGAAAGTAGTAACAAATAACTCAATAAACTTAGTAGAGGCACGTATGAGATACGCTGAGCTAAAGGTAATATTGCCTGCTACTCCTCGAGATGCTATAGCAATTTACAAATTACCTCCAGGATACAACTACTGTTAGTTCTCCTCTATGTGTAGCATACACAGAGAGAACCCTTAGAACTTGGCAGCAAAAATGAAAAAACAAAAGCACAAATCGAAACTACAACCAGTTTAGGATAAATATAAAAACTAATTTATGTTTCGTAAACTATGATGTTTACTCAAACTAATTTCTGTTAAACAAAGTTTCAAACTAATTTTTGTAAACAAAGAAGTAGTTATACAAAATTATGTTTCAGTAAACTACAACTTGTTTAAGATAAGAACTCGATTTTTTGTTTACGTAAACTTAAAAAGAAATTGTTTCAAAGCATAAGTAAAGAATAAGAATTTCAAGAGAAGAGTTAAGAAAGGTATGGTTTACAAATGAAGTTTACAACTCGTATTTATAGCAAGAAAATGTTCGAACGTTGGAAGAGAATCCAAAGCACGACAGAGTGTCCGTGATTCACGCATCTCGAACGTTGCAAAAGTAAGGTAAAAAATCGCGTTAAAAGAACAAAGGCACACGCATTCAAAATTTTCGAGATTCTTCTCGAGGAAAACAAAGTGTACAGTGTCAAGAAAACCGTGTGACACGCGTGAAAGAAGATGCTTCTCGAGGCTGTCGGTTATCCAAAACCGAGAAGGCAAAGAATAAAATTCTTTACATGTGTGGGAGAAGCGTGTGGTAAATTTCAGTAAAAAATAAAGGATGGGTCGGATACACCCTCGCCCTCGCCCTCTCCCACGCCCACGCCGAGCCGAGCCGAGCCGAGCGAGCGTGCGTGCTTCTGTGCGAAGCACCGCGCGAACGGGAAAGGCAATAAGAAATGCAATAAGGTTTAGGCAACCTTGCCATAGTCTAGGGCTTTCCCCATACACAAAGGTCTAAAGACCCAAAGGGCCATACCCTTAAGGCTAAACCAATGCTATTTAAGTCTAAAACTCTTAGTGTTTTAGTCTATATGGGACTAATGTTTTATTCATTCACATGAAAAAACATCTAGGGAGCAATAGGTCTTGGGATCAAAACATGGTCCATGCATTTTTTTGATTAAAACAAAACATTGTTTTTTCTAACAAAAACACACCAGGAATTTCCCTGGGATCAAATTTAGAGGAAATGTTTGTATTCTTAGCAAAGCACAAACAACCAAATATTCGCAGATGGCGATAATTTGGTGTCTTCCCCCAAAAGAATTTCATGAGGAGTTTTGTGAGAAAGAATTGGAGTGGGCATTTTATTAATCAAATAAGATGCCGTTAAAATGCATTCTCCCCAGTAAGTAATGGGAAGATTTTCCTGAAACCGTAAAGCTCTAGCCACATTAAGCAAGTGACGATGTTTACGTTCAACTACTCCATTTTGTTGAGGAGTAGACACACAACTGCATTGATGATGGATACCCCTGTCAGCAAACCAAGTCTGTATATCACGAGACAGAAATTCAGTCCCATTGTCAGATTGAAAACGTTGCAAGACAGGTAAAAATGGAACGGTATTGCCTGTAGAGATATTAGCAATATTGTGTGAATATTGTGTAGTGACAAAATTAGTGAAAAACTTGATGAATTCAAATGTTTCAGCTTTTGTATGCATGAGATAAACCCATGTACAACGCGAAAAATCATCCACGATAGTCAAGAAATATCGTGCACAAGTGAAGGAAGGTGTCGAAAACGGTCCCCAAATATCACAATGTATTAACTCAAAACAACGTTTGGATGAAATGGTATTTTTATTAAATGATAATCGGCTTTGTTTAGCCATAGGACAAACATCACAGAAGGACGAAGAACTGGAATGGATATAATCAAAATTACGACAAAAATATTTAAAACGTTCTGAGCTAGGATGACCCAGCCGACAATGCCAAACATCTACTGTGGCTTTATTACATAAGACTTTATGGGAAACTTGCTGTTGCTGATGGATCAGAAGGTGATACGATCCAGAGATGAATTTATCCTGACCAATCACTTGCTTCGTGACTCGGTCCTAAAAGAAACAAATGTTTTCGAAAAAAAATAAGCAATACAGTTGGATTGGCGAGTTAACTGACTCACAGAAATAAGATTAAATTTAAAATTCGGAATATGATGCACCTTTGATAGCTTAAGCGTAGGTGAGAAAACCACTTCGCCAATGTGCTTAACCACGGAGAATGATCCATCCGGTAATTGCATTTGAATTAATGAATTGACAGGTTTATAAGAAGTGAAAAACTGTAAAGAATTGCAAATATGGTGTGTAGCACCACTGTCTACAAACCATGGATCAACAAAGGATGTAGTTAGAATCGTACCTATGAAATTTGCACGATGTTCCATCTGTGCAGATTCAGTTGGAGTGTTGATAAGAGCTAGGAGACGAGCATACTGATCAATGACAATCTTTGGAATGGCTGGTTGAATTGTAGTTGAATCAGGTGTCATGGCTGTAGCAGCAGCGACTGGCAAGTTGGTTGTGGAAGTAGGGAATCCATGCAGCTTATAACACTTGTCTCGTACGTGACCATGCTTGTTGCAGTAATCGCAATGAGGTCTTTGGCGCTTGTTCTGACTAGCAGGAGGACGAGATGAAGAAGGAAAGTGACGATTGGTGTTAAGTGCTGCGGAGTCGACAGTAGGCATGGGGGTGGAAGTGATATTCTGTTGTTCCTCCTCCTGTTGGACAAGATTGAAAATTCGCAGTGCAGTGGGGAATGGTTCCATAGTCAAGATCTGGCTGCGAAGGTTGGAGAATCTGTCGTGAAGGCCTTGCAGAAATTCCATTGCACGATCACGTTCCAAACGTTCCATCATCGATTTTCCAGCACCACATATGCAGGTCTCAGTGGTTGCTACCAATGAGTCATACTGGTCCCATAGAGTTTTGATTTTCATGTAGTAAAGTGATACCGGCATGGATTCTTGACGAATACTAGCAATAGCAGACTAAAGACGAAAAAGGATTGGAGCATTTGAAATACAGAACCTTACCTTAAGGTCCTTCCATATTGCATGTGATGATGCGGCATACAAACAGCTTGCTCTAATATCTGGATATACTGAATTCAGCAGCCAACTGCCTACCAAGTCATCGCACCTTTTCCAGCACCTGTGAGTGAGATCATCAGCAGGTGGAGGTAACGAGCCATCAACGAAACCCAACTTTCCTTTAGCGTTTAATGCCTTTGTGATACCCCTTACCCATGAACCGTAGTTATCTCCCTGTAGAAGTGGAGAGAAAAGAACAGTAGCGGGATTATCACTTGGGTGAATGACATAGGGATCTAGAATCATTCTAGAGTTTCCATTGGATTTATTTTCCTGATGTTGATGGTTTGGAGAAGGTGGAGGAGATTCATCGGATTCAACCATTGTGAGAAGATCAGAGATTTAGCGGAAGAGATACAATATTTAGGGTTCCTAGGATCTTTACAAGGAAGATACCATCTTAGATTTTAGATTCTGGTATGTAAGGTCTCACAATTGTGTAGACTCTGTTGAATTGCATTACGTATTTATATGATTACAAATACAAAGAATAAGAGAAGTGTTCAATCTAATCTAAAACAATAAGTACGAGATTACAGGGTAGTTCCAACTAGTTACAACAAATATGAATGCATAATACTCGGTCCTAGCTAAAGACTTGCGCCTGCTGTGATGACCTACTCTTGATGGTTACGGCATAGCTTTGGTACATTACATATACACGTCCTAGCTGTGGTATATTACATGTACACATCCAATAGTTATGAATAGGTGGCACGGACAACACTACTGTTAAGACCTTTGTCAGCTGAGTTCGTGGTGAGTTCGATGGCACCACCAGTTGAATATGAATCATTTTCAAAATGTATTTGAGGAACGCTTGGTGGGAAAGTTGGGAAGTTAAAGTTTATTGCAGTTGTAGTATGAGGAGGAAATAATAATATTGTTGTGAAGAAAAAGAACAATAAAGAATGAAGATGAGAAGTTGCTAACGAGAACATATAGAAGAAAGCCATTGATGTTTGATGATTGAATTGTTTCAGTGTCAGATACTAGGCTAGCTAGATAGTCTGTATGAACATGAAGAGCTAGGTAGAGAAATATCGAAATTTAAATGGGTCCTTTTAGCTTATCAAAATATGATTTTTTTCACACGGCAAAATTGAAAGGTGGAAATCCACCGTGGAATAGGACTAATATTTTGACGTAAAAATAAATCTAAACGAAATTTTTATTATTTAGTAAATGAAGATGAAATTATCATCCCATTTGTATTTGAGCAATGATACACATACCGTGAAAATGAACTGTGGAATACACCGAAAGGGGATGAACGGTCCAGGTAAGCCTTCTCTGCATTGGGATGGGGGTGGGCTGAAGTGGGTCCCATCACCCTCCTCACACGGTTCATTCCACGATTTTTTTTCACGATGGGTTAATCATTTTGTTTGTATTTTATTTATTTATCCACAATTCTTTTTTTTGTGCATTTTTTATATTTGTTCTTATTGTAAAAAATTAAAAAAAAAATTCTAAAGCGTAAATGTCTTTTTTTTTTATATCCTAGACTAGTGGTTCCTAGACTATATCCAAACTCCTTAAATTGGAGTGGATTTGAGCAATTACAAGGTTCGAACCCCTACTTCTGCAGTGGAAGGGAGCATGCCAGCCGCCAGTCCACTTGGTGATTGGCAAAGCGTAAATGTCTTCAATTAGCTCATTCATCATCCACCTCCTATGGTTGTTGTTTTTTTCTTGACTCGAAATGGAAAAGAAAATGTTACTCCGAGTTGCCTAGTAGCAGCCAAAAAAGAAAGTTAAAAAAAAGGCTTTTCTTAAACATAGCCCACAATTTTATTATTGATAACCAATGAGGCTTAGTCAATCGAATTGACCAATAAATAAAATTTGACCTTTTATCGGTATTATATAGCCCACGAATTTTAACTTGAGACCGATCCAACTCGTTCTTCTTCATTGGATTTCCATCATCCTTCATCGCTTTTTCAATTCTTCTATCTTCACCTACTTTTATGATTAACACAACCCATGTCCTCTTCTTCCCTTTTAAGACGACCCTGAGTATTCATTGTTTACTTTTTCAATTTCATTAATATTTATCTTTTGTTACAACAACTTAATAATCCAGAGTACTAATTATATCACCCCCACCACCGCTTCTTTATAATGCATAAACAGAATTCATGGACAGATAAAAAAAAAAAAAAACTCTCATTAGTAACATAATTAAAATTCACAAAAACCCATTAAAATTTATAAGAAAAAGGGATTAGGATAAAATATCTTGATGGAGAAAACAATGGTGAAAACATATTCTATAAGAGCAACCACAGTTATGGACCATCGACCAAAATTTGGTTGAAAACACAGACACTACGGAGCGAGTAAAGAGTAAATACCAGACCAAATCCCATACCATATTTGGTCTTTACTCTAGTCTTTAGTCGGGCGTAACTTTGAGTTACGCCCGTATTAAAAAAACAAATAAAAAAAAAAATGGGGCGGAATTTGGAGATTACGCCTTATTGGGGCGCAACTTTAAGTTGCGTCTGATGACGGGCGTAACTCACAAGTTCCGCCCAAAAAAATATATATATATAATGGGGCGCAAATATTAGTTGCGCCTGATTTAGGCGCAATCATAAGTTGCGCCCCATCAAATTTGGTTTTCCCACCGTAGCGTCGCACACGGAGTAAACCCAAATTTTTCAAATTTTTTTGCTCTTTAATCTTTGGTTATAATCGTATGACTGCAGTTGCTCTAACCCATGAAAACATTGTGGGTTGTAAGTGAATTAGGGTTTATTATAGGTACAGTTCTCTGATAACATGACCAAGGTAGAAAAATTCTTGTACCCAGATCAATTTAACTCCTTCTGTTTTAGTTTTCTAATTTCCATGCATATCATAAATTATTCTTACAAAAAAAAATAAAAACCATGCTGCTAAACATTGCTATTAATCAGAATACAATCGTGATAAAGTTATTGGAAGACAACCACGAGTTGGATCGGCCTAATTCATGGGCTACGGATAATAACGAGAAAATGTCAAATTTGATTTAGAACGTTATTTTGGGGACCCTTCTTTTTTTGAGGGGACCATGGTGTTTTAGGCACCTGATGATACTATTGTTTAGGGCTGTCCTAAAAAATGTTTGATTACTAATTTGCTCTTTACCCTAATTGCAATTAATCCTAACTTAATAACCGTAATTAACTTAATCTAATATATAAAAGATTTCTAACCTATCAGACCTAAAAACAAAAAGAAGAAGAGTTTATTCTCCTCTCCTACCTCCTGTTCTACCCCATTTTCACATCGTTTTCATCGATTAATCGTCGATTCATAAAATTTTCATCGTCGATTAATCAATCAATCGAGTATAAGAATGGTGCTTCGAAAGCAAACTAAACGAGTAACAGGAAAAGGTCCCCCATTAGGACATCTAGCAAATCAGAAAAGTTCATTGGAGATTGACAAAGTAGTGGAAACGGAAGACGAATTGGAGATTCAACCCGAAGTGGGCATGGGAAAGATCCGCAGGTAATTTTAACCAAACCCATTAGTTTTAATTTGATTTTGGTTCGTTTAATTGAATAGAAATCATCAAAATAGGGTTTGAATGTAAGTAACAGTGCTTGGTTCGGTTAGTAGTCGGAACCCAAAAACCCTGGTTTGGTAATCGAACTTCCTGAAAGGAAGAACACGAAGAACTGTTCGGTTGATTACGATTGAACAATATGTAACCGAACTATTCAGTTCGGTTATTTCGATAATTTTTAAAAAAGCCATCTTCTAACCGAACTCTTCACATTTTACCAAAATAAAAATAATTTCACTTTCCAACCGAACTCAACTAATTTACTCACTACTTTGAGTTCTCAGTTAACCGAACTTTGTCAAAACAATTCGGTTAGTTCGCACAATATTTTAAAACAATTTCTCAAAATTTTAACTCAAAACATTACAAAGAAAACAAAAAAAACCTATGTAACCGAACTGCTCTTATTTTCCCACTATGTTGAACTATCATTTAACCGAACATTATGTAGTATGTTCGGTTGGTTCGCAATAATTTGTTTATCGAACTACAAACCGAACTCCTTGCTAATTGCATATATGTTGAGTTCGGTTTGTTCGCAAGAAAAATTCCAAACAGAACTCCTCCCTAATTTCATAGAATTTTGAGTTCGGTTGTTTAGCAAAATAGTTGTACCAACTGAACTCAGTGCTAATGTCATTCATGTCGAGTTCGGTTAAATCGCAATTTTTTGTTTAGGAAACTACTAACCGAACTCAGTGCTAATGTCTGAAGTGTCGAGTTCGGTTTTTTCGTAAGAAATAGTCAGTGCTAATTGCAAACCGAACTCTAGCCCTTAACAGAATTATGAGTATGAAAATCATTTTTGGTTGGTTAATAGTTGCAAAGCAACCGAACTTTGTACATTAAGTTAAATCATAAATTTACGTTAAGTTCGGTTAGTATATTGGTTTCGAAACAACCGAACATTACACTGGAATTCATCAAACTTCCATCAATGCATAGTTCGGTTACCTGCGTGTTTGTCTAATGTAACCGAACTGCATATCCAGATGAGTTCGGTTAGATGTTCTTCACCTTTCGCAACCGAACTGCATATCCAGATGAGTTCGGTTAGATTTTCTTCACCTTTCTTAACCGAACTACTTAAAAAATGTACATTTGGTTTGAAAATTTGGAGCAACTAGACCAACATTAAATTGAGATTGAGTTTGTGGAAGAATACATTCACCATCTAAGAAATTACTCATATCCGGATCATTGTGAAGATTAACAAATACTCTAGGAGTTAATGGAGATGAAGAATCAGATGAGCTTTCATCACTAGAATTCCCAAACGTAGTGAATGTGAAATAATGTTTTTTTTCCATGGTTTTCTCCTTCTTCTTCTCTAACTTTATCCTCTAAAAAATTCAATTTATTTTTTAATAACTCATGTTTTAATCTAATCTCACTAATCAGTTTTTTCTTAATCATTTCAATAATGATTTTACTAATCAAAACCAAAAGATAATTAAAAGGGTATTTTAGGTAATACAAAAAATATTAGATTAGGGCACCCCTACCCAAAATAACATCATGGTCCCCTCAAAAAAAGAAGGGTCCCCAAAATAACGTTCTTGATTTATATGTCAATTCGACTAACTAAGTCTTATGGGCTATCAATAATAAAGTCGTGGGCTATATTTAAGAATAGCCAAAAAAAAACTTTAGCTAGCTTCCTGTTAGAAAAGTAAGAACGGGGATATTTGAACTAATTGGGAGATATAAATTACTTCCCCCAACCAATAGTGTATGCTAAAGGGTGTTTTTGAGGGGCGAAAATACTAAAATACCCTTCACTCAAAATAAAAATTAAAAAACTTAAAATCAAAAAACAAAATCATATCCGCATTTCCATCTTCACCTCTTATTAATCACTTTTAGGGTTAGGGCTTTGAATCCTAAATATTCCCCACTCCCTATCAAATTCTAAATTTTCCCCATTCCCTTTCAAATTCTCTTCTCCTTCTCTGCCGGCTCCTCACTTTGAAAACGATTTTTTTTTTTAACATGCGTAAGTGATGGAAACCATGCCGGAAATGATGAAGACCGTGCAAGAAGTAATGAATACCATGCCGGAAGTGATGAAGGCATGCCGGAAGTGATGAATACCATGCCGATAGTGATGAAGACCATGTCGGAAGTGATGAAGACCATGCCGGTAGTGATGAATATCATGTCGGATTTTTTTTACATCGCCGGAATTGATGAAAATCATGCCGGAAAATAGTTCCGGCATGCTTGGTAACTAACATTCAATGTCGTAACTAAGTGCCGTCATGCTTGATAGAAATCTATCAATATCGGTAGTCAAGTGGAAAAAATTCAATTTTCTAGATGGGTACTTTACATCATGTGCTGGCAAAGAAATTCAAGCAACATACCATGCCAGTAGCAGTACCGGCATACTCGAGAATTAACTGATCGACTGTGCCGGCATTGGACTGAAAACCAGAAAAAAGAAAATCAAAAAGAAATAGGTTTTTAATTTCAAAACTAGAAAAAAAATTATGTCCATGCCGACACGAGTGTTTTCAGCTGCAAAAATGGTGGATTCAAGGAAAAAAAATCAAATTTTCAACCTCTTAGCCGCAATTCTCTCTTCATAACCATCCTCCATTTTCACCAAAAAAATTTCCCTCTCAAATACTTTTTCCCTCCTTCTACTCTCACCTCACTCACCCAAATACAAAAATGAAAATACACACTAATCATTTATCAAATAATCTTATGAATTTACTAATTATAATTAAGACTAAACATGATTAGTGAGGAGTAAATTAGGTATAAGTAAAATACTTAGATAAGGGGTGATCCTGATTTGATATTTGAATCCGATTTTTGTCATCTTCCTCTATCCCCCAATTAATTTTAGTATCCCCAATTGCACGTTCAAAAATAAACAAGGGTGGATCCGGGAGATTACTACAGTTTGGACTTTGGAGGAAAAAAAAAAAAGCTTGTCCTTCTCAATGTTTTGTATTGATGCATGAAAAGTCAGTCTCCCCAAAGTCTTTGTTGTAGAAAAGATTATCTATAGTTTGATGCGATAATGTATGTGAGATTCAGGAAAGCCAATCTTTGCAATAATTCATGATAATTTGATAAACAACAATGCATCAATCTAATGACAAAATAAATGGCCCGGGTTCAAATTGGTCACACTGTTTTTTATTTGCACTATTGGGGCCTGTGTGACTGTTCAATGTGGTCCTTCGAGAAAAAAATGAGCAACGACTTGTGTAAAGTCTTGAGTCAGTGACTGTTGTTTGTTTGAATATCCGACTCTTCTGACTCTAAAACGCCAGGTACAGGAGGGAGACCCCGGAATCTTACACCACATTTTGACCCCCTACGTGTCTTCTCCATTTATCGTTGATTTTTTCCTCATCCTATCCCATCTGGGAAAAACATGGAATCCGTTTTAAAGATGAGCAAATAGAAATTTGACACATAAGGTGTCAAATTTTTGGGAGTCCAATTTTGTGCACATTAACCAATTGTATTGGTTCTTCAAACTAAACGGTTAACTGTTTTTTTTTCTATTTCATTAATTAAATCATAATATATATATAAGGAAAGATGTATATATTTCATATCTAATCATAAATTATTATCTTTAAAATCGTTTTTCTTAAGAAAGGAAATAGGTAATTACAGTAAAACATCTATAAAATAATAGGCTTGGGACCAGCCAAATCCTATTATTTTAAAGAGATATTACTTAATCGATAAAATAATAATTTATTATTTTATATTAATTTAAAGATTAATTCTTAATCTAAAAAAATTCTTTGGAAAAAACAAGAATTTCCATATTAAAAAAATAAATTATCTTAGGATAAATACCAAAATATATTTTTTAAAGTGGAAAATATAGAAAAAGATAAAAAAACATTAACAGAAATATTTTTAGAACGGCATACATTTGCTTTTATAGTAATAAATCTTATTAATTTTCATAAAAAGATTTTTATACACAATATTATTATTTGAACTTCAGATAAAAACAAACCAACATTGAATCATATTTTGAGAAAATTTAATGTGTATGAAAATTATTTTTTATTTTCTAATGAAATTATTATTTTATATAATATTTGGGACCTATTAATGTTTAAGGGAAACTTTTGAAATGTATTATATTATTATTTTATCGAATTTATTATTTTAACACTAAGGGCCCGAGTTGGGACTGAATTTTTTTTTTATTTTAACGAGACTATTATTTTATCGAGTATTATTTTAAAAAAGTTTTACTGTAGTTAGTAAGTATATTTTTAATCCAAAACGACTAAATTAATTTTTTGCTGTAGCCAAAACCACGTCATATATAATGAAATCGAAATCACCTTCAGCTGAACTGTATGCTCTATTTTAGACAAAACACTTGTTGGTAGATAAGAACTAATACCAACAATTAATCCATCATATTATTAGTTCCAACTAAGAGTACTGATGATCATTAAAAGTATTGCAATTCAAGAGCCTACCTCCTCCTCCATATTATTTGAAGAGATGGACCTGAGCAATCAGTGATGATGCTAAATTAGGGTTTCAAAGCACAAATAAATTTTCATACGAAGATAGTCGTTGATGCAAAAACTAAATGAAATGTTCTATGAATATATCAGTTCTAACAAATAAGAAGAGTGATCATCAATTCACTATTATCTTGAATATTTTTCTTTTCCATTATAATTATTATGAAACAAGCCTTAAATAACTATTTCCATTTTTAAAACGCTATACTTATTTTACATTTGATTAAATTAGGTATGATATATATCTCCTTACCTTTATTAGGTTACAATTAAAATTAAATAAAAAGAAAAACTAATTTTAATAAATAGTTTACTGTTAAGTTTGAGAAACCAATAGAATTGGTTTGTTTAGTGCACACTCTTTAAAGGAGTGTGCACAAAATTAGACTCTTTTGGGATCTCTCTGGAATTTTCGGAGCCGGACCACCACATATGACATTAAACAATTTACACCCGGGTAATTAAAGCAGTTTAGGTTAAGTGGGAAAGATCATAGGTGCCCTTGATGATGAGAGCGAGCAAGCATGAAGAGGAGCAAACCAAGGGCTAGTCGTTAGACTAAGTCTTATGGGCTAGATTCAGCTGCTAGATTAGCCAAAAAGTATTTTTTTTTTTCGGTAAACAAATTGCTGCTGGCGAAATTCGAACTCATGTCACTGGTATCATCACCTAATGAGACTATACCACTGGTACTACAATGACACTGTACCAGATTAGCCAAAAAGTGTTACAGTTCAAAAAAAAAGTGTTGTTTATTTGTAAACACTAGTTCTCTCTCTTAACATTTGCTCGCACTTAAACCAGTAACGAAATAGTTAGCGCCACAAAAATCACCTTTTCGCAGAATGGTTCAGTGCAGATTAATTTATTTTTTGATCTGACGGCTGAGATTGGTTGCGTTGAACCAAACAACGATGGGTGCTGAAACTACGATTATCATGCTAGATTAGCACTCTCATAAGACTTAGGAGGTTGCCCTATCTGAGGTGGACTGCTAATTCTATCTGCTAAATTAGCACACCATAGTTACTAAGCCTTAGTGAATGAAATTATGAAATGAAATAACAAATTTTAAATAAACTTGGTTGTAAAGGAATATCTGAATAATGACAACAAATAAAAAAAGGGTTTTGAAATAGTAATCTTGTAAACCTCTTGTCCAACTAATTTTGTTATAGTCCTTACATTAATTTGATACGTAGTTGCAGGAAATCCTTCACTACACCCTTGATAATAATTCACACTAATTAACACAATTTGAAGATTAAAAACGACGCTTTATTATTTGATTCTCAGAAATGTTTACAAGAAATGGAAGAAATCAAGAATACAACCGCTCTCTTGAATTTTATCTCTCCTCAAGACTTTCTCAACACTCAAAAACACATCACCCTCTTTCTGAATCGAATGGATCTCTTTATATAGGGTAATTACATAGTGGATGACAGCTAAGTTGTCCTTTAATTTCGGTTCTGGCTCGCGATGCTCTCGTGATTGTTGTAATGCTAATTCTCGCAGGAGTTGTAACCATCGCAGAACAATCACGCTCTTCCCGTGTTTCTTGTTTTCGTCATTCGTTACGTTATTCTTTGGATTGTTCTTTGAGCTATTCTATGACGCTCGTAAAGTGTTGTTTTAGAATCTCGCAGAAATGTTGTAGCGATATTCTGATCCTACATCTTGCCTCTCCTCAAGTCTTCTTCGCGGGGTGAAGAGGATATGATGATCTCCAACTCTTCAAAATATCGCAACTTCCTTTCTTTCCGTATTTTCCTTTCGACAACACTCCGTGAATTTATTTTAACTATCTACCCGTGTCGTGAAATTCCCTTATTTTTTACTGGCACGTCTTTCCTCAACATGTCATCTCCTTTTGTCTATAAAAGGTAGAAAATGGTTACAAAACTAATTTTCTTCTTTTACTTTTCTATCTTCTTCGTCTCTTTGTCTATTCATTTTGTTTTCCGTCTGCAACTCTCTTCTCTTAAAGATTCTTCTGCTACTGCTTCCATGGAGTCATCAAGGTATCTCTTCTTCTAATTTTGTTAAATTTGATCTTACTTACTTAGATTATGTTCATCATTATTTATTTGATCTGTTTTTATCTGATTTTATATAACTCCCATACTGTATCTTTGCTTCAGCAGAATCGTTCCCAACACCAAAGTTGCAGTCCAAAACCCTAATCTTCAGGATGATTTCCAGCAAAAACCCGTCAAGAAGAAAAGGAAGTCTGCGAGTAATAAGGTAGGAAGAAACATTTGTATTCTTAATAACAATATTGTTTCCTATGTTTCGTATTTATATTATTATACCCAGGATAACGAAGATGCTGCTAGACCTCGCAAGCAATATCACAAGGTCAAGGATCTTGAGACTGATATTAATATTCCCAAATTTACATCTTCAAAACCTGCTTCTACTACTTCGCAGATAGAACCTTCATCCTCTATTTGCGATAATTTCATTATCAATACCCCCAATGCCATCAGTCTTCCAATAAATGAGATTCCTAGAACTGTTATGAACAAAGTTTCTTCCTCTCCTATTTTACCCCCAACCGTTACCTTTCCGGATACTCCTCCTTCTGATGATGAAACTATCATAAATGATTCAAATATCCAACTCGCCATTATTACCACTTCACCCTCTACACCTCTTCCCTCATCTAAAGAATCATCAATTGGGGTTGATGCTGCTTTTAGAGTTCTGTCTGACATTTTAGATAATGCCAGAAAATCTTCTACGGACCCCTTCAAATACGATGTTTGCGAGACTTTAATCAAATATTTTGGTTCTGACCGTATTGCCTCGCAAGCGTCTTTAGAAAATGAAATTGAATCTCTAAAGAGAAGCCTCCAAGCCAAAATTTCAGAATGTGATATCCTTGATCACAAGCTTCGCAACTATTCACTAGATTGTGAGAATCTTCGCAATAAAAACAAGGAATTAAAAGGTATACTTCTTATGCCTCTGCCTCTAACTTTTCTGTTCCTGTAGATTTTTATCTTTTCTGTTCTCAATTTCCCTTCAAATATTTGGTGTGCCTATTTAGCTTTTAATCAGAAACGAGTAATGAAGATATTTGAATTAGAATCTGCTGCTGAAGAAGCCCGCGTTGAGAGAGATTCTTGGATGGATCAATATAATAGATTAGATAATCTCTACACATACTCAATCGATCAAATAATCTTACCTATGAGAACGATCAATTAGTGCAAAAGCAAAATCTATTAAATAGCGAAGCTACTCGCCTCTCATATTTGTTAACCCGAGCTAACTTGGCGATGGAATCTTTATCATATGAAAATAAAACTTTATCTCAGGAGAAACGTATCTTTTCAAACAAGATGGAGATTTCCTAGCAACAAATAAATGATCTTCAGAAAATGTGTAACGACCAAGAGCAATCTCTTCGTTCACAAAAAGATGAACTCAAGGAAGTAACTGAATCTTCTGCCGTTGAGAAAGATAAACTTATCAAAGGAAGGTTAAATCTAAGTTTAAAGGCCAGTAAACTCCAAGATCAGTATTCTCAATTAGAAGAATCTTACTCCTTATTAGCAAAAGAAAACACCTATCTTCTCTCCAAAGAAGAAATTATAAAATCTCGCCTGAAGGGTATATTTGGAGATAATTTCAATGATTCCATGAATCAATGTGAGAATTATTTCTTAACACTAATTCAGAACTTAACTTCTCAAAAAGAAGGTAGTCGTTTTGGCTTCCTTGATTGTTAATTTTCCTATTTAATTTCTCTGCTATATATTTCTTGCGAGATTTTCATCTGAATATCTTCTTGTTAACTTATCTTTCTCGCAGAATCTGAAAAAAGCCTTCATTCTACTATTTCTGATTTGACTAAGAAACTAGCTTCAGTTCACAAGGAAAATGGAAGGCTCACCGCACATCTTGTTAAATCTCGCGACCGTGCAGAGAGGAGATATGACTATCTTGAATATTACAAAAATATAGAGATTAGAAATCGTGACAAAGGTTTCCTTCGCAAGGTTCATCTTAGTGCTGAAGTTCTTGTGAATAAAATTCTGATTTCCCAATTTCTCCCTCATGTATCCGTTGATCCTCTAGAAGTAGATGACGATGAAATTCCTCTTCCCGTGGATAATGATCTATACTACGCAAGTAGTAAAGAAGATGTATCTCAAGAAGACCCATCAGAAAAAGAAGAAAGTCCTCCAAGAGAAGTAGCTACTGGTGGTGAAGCAATTGCTGATGAAAAGTTAGATGAATAAGAAGCTCAAACTGATCGTAACGCGAAGAATATCAGTAAGTAGAATGAAGCTGGCGAGACTAATAGCGAGATTAACATTGAAGCTTGAATTTTGATCTTGTTTTCTTTTCCTTCCTCTTTCTTGCGAACAATGTATCTTTTCTGCTACTTTGGAGTTCAATTTTGCCTCTGTTATTTTGAATATTTTCAATAAAGATAATGATATTTTATTTATTTACTCCCCTATTTTCCCTTCATTTTATTTCTTATAATGATCAAGTGTTTCCTGCATTCTTCCTTTGCGAACTATGTTGCGATATTTCTTGTGAAATTATAGATAATCTTGTTGTGTGGTTCTGAATAATATTTCTGAGAAATTCCGAATCTTTCCTGCGTTCTTAAAATAAAATAGTTAAGTTTGGGATTATTCTATTGGTCTTATTTGTCCTTCCTAGTTAAAGGTCTTATTGTGCCAATATTTGTGTATGCGACAAAATCGCAGAATATCTTTACATTTGCATGTAAAAAACCCATTGATCTTGCCTTATCCGTATTTTGTCAATTTCTCTGCCACAATATGATAAGTCTAAGTTCTCTTGCGAGAACAAAGTTTTATGAAATTGTCGTCTTGCGATGAAATCGCAGGACGTTTTTACACTTTCACGTAAAAACCCATTGATCTCATCTTAACTTTTTCTCTTGGCTTGTTGCCTCTGTATAATATTTGTCACGCGACAATATGACAGGCCTAAATGTTCTTGCGATCATAAAGCCCCATGACATTTCCGTCTTTAGACACTTATCAGCTCCCTAACGGAGGGTGCCGCCCTTATCTTCCCCCTGGTTGTCCCTTCAAGGAGGGTACATCGGCCATACAATACTAGCTCCTCCCATCTGGATTTACCAACAACCAGTTGTTTTCGCATCCTCTTTTCCCTTATGCCTATATGTCTTATAGTTACAAGACTGCACCCTAAGTGGGGTTTTCTTCGGGCCGAGTGCATCATAGCCAAGATTTTCCAAGGATGGCCAGGGTAGTTTCGTACGCCCCGGGCACCCTTGACTCAACCGTGTACATCGGCGCCTTGGTCATACTCTGCACTCCTTAAAAGAGATCCTCAGTCGTCCAACCAGGGTATAACCTTATATAGTTGGAAATCCAAGGTACCTCTCCCGGATAGGTTTTATTTAACCCCAACATATTCATGACTCAGGTTCCAGCAGCGGTATAACCTTATCCCTGAGTCACGCAAAGAGATACCCCCCTTATATGACGCACTTTAGGTCTTACATTTTCCTCTTGCGGAATTGTATCCGCGAACTAGGGTGCACGCCATAAAGGTTCGTCCCATTCTATTAATCTCTGCAAAAATTTTATTCGCGTTTCTTGCGATATTTTCGCAGTTCTTACTTGCTCTGTCATTGGAAGAATCTCGTAGTTTTAATTAGGATAGAAAAAATTTATTACCTATTTCATCATCCAACATACCAGCATCTCTAATCTCGCAGAATTTGTCATTGATAATATCTTTTCAGAAATAATCTATTCCATGGTCTATCAAGTCTTTGACCAACATCTCTAACTTCAGGATCCATCAATTTGTATGCCCCAGTTCCAACTATCTCTTTAATGATGTATGGTCCATCCTATTTTCTCGCCAGTTTACCACCATTTTCTCGCTGATAAATTGGTGTTTCTCGCAGCACTAGATATCCTGGATGGAACTCACGTTTTTTGACTCGCTTGTTATATTCGCGAACTAACCTTCGTTGATAATTTTCCATATGTTGTAATGCTTTTTCTCTTTTCTCTTCTAATTCATCAAGTTCTCTTAGAATCATGTTAGTATTAAGATTCTTCTCCCAGACCTCTCTACTTGTTGTAGGAATAGCAACCTCTGTTGGTAGTACTGCTTCAACACCATACGTTAAACAAAAAGGTGACATCCCAGTTGCCTCTCTTCTGGTTGTGTTGTAAGCCCAGACTGCATTATATACATGTTCACACCATGCTCTGTGGTATCCTTCTAATTTCTTTTTTAAGATATCTGCGATTGTCTTATTAGTTGCTTCAGCCTGACCATTAGCTTGTGGGTATAAAGGAGTAGATTTTTCATATCTTATCTTAAATACATTGAGTAGCAACTCTATGTTTTGTCCTCCAAATTTTTTTCCATCATCATAAACCAACTGTGCTGGGATTCCAAATCTGCATATAATATTCTCAAAGATGAACGTAAATATATCTTTATCGCGAATGTGTTGTACCGCTTTTACTTCTGCCCACTTTGTGAAGTAATCTGTCACAACAATTAAGTATCTCTGCTGCCCTGAACCTGGCACAAAGGATCCCAAAATATCTAAGCCCCATTTTCCAAAAGGCCACACACCTTTTGAAGATGATAATGGTGCCCCAGGTGCATGCATCCTTTTTCCATATCGCTGGCAATCTTCGCAACATTTTGATAATTGTTTTGAATCTTCATGCATGGATGGCCAATAATAGCCTTGAATTTTTGTTCTATAGGCCAAAGATGTTCCTCCGCTATGATTACCAGCATCTCCGCTATGCAACATTTTTAACACTTTCTCTCATTCTTCCCTTGTCAAACATCTTAGTAATGGCCCATTAAAAGATTTTCGATACAATACTCCATACCTTAATTCATAATTTGTTGCACGGCTCTTCAATTTGTGCGCCTCCAATCTATTTCTTGGTGTTTCACCCATCTCCAAGTATGCGTGAAGTTCTTCTCTCCAATCAGTGATAATGTCGCTGGCTGGCTCTTCTGCGTCATTTTCAATTATCATTACACCCCCCTTTTATTCTTCTTCTTTGTTAATTGAAGGTGACACAAGCGTTTGAATTCTTATGCATCTCGCAACTGGGTTTGTCATCATACTTGATATGAACGCAAAAGCATCTGCGAGTCTGTTATATTTTCTTGATATATGTCTCCATTTTATTTTTGGAATTCTCGCAGACAATTCTTCAACAAGTTTCTTGTATTTCTTAAGAGATGGTTCATTTGTTGTGTATTCTCCTTTTATCTGGCGAATAACCAGTTGCGAGTCACTGGTAATCCTTGAGTTTTCCAACTTCATCTCTACGGCGAGCTTTAAAGCATGTACCACAGCTTTATACTCTGTTTCATTATTAGTGGATATGAATTCCAAATGAAATGAAAAAGCCATTTTTTCTACTTCTGGCAAGATAAAGACCACTCCAATTCCATTTCCTTCCCCATTTGATGATCCATCCACCAATATTTCCCACATGTTGGGTTCCTTTAATAAATCTTTTGGATCTCCATGTTCTTCTTCTATGTCCATCATTTCTTCCACAACTTCATCATCTTCTAGAGGAAATTCTGCTAAAAAATCCGCTACAACTTGTGATTTTGGCGAGTATAGGATTTCAAATTTGATTTCAAAGCGCCCTACTTATGCATTCCATCTCTCAACTCTGCCTGATCTTTTTGAGTTCTTCATTACTGACTCAATGGGCACCTTTGTTAATACCTTTAATTTACGTGCCTGAAAATATATGCGAAGTTTAAAGGTTTCATAAACCAATGCCAGGATTAGCTTTTCAATTTTTGAATAATTTTTCTCTGCAGTATTAAATATTTTGCTGATGTAATACATTGGTTTTTCTATTCCTACATCCACTCGCAGTAATATTGCACTTAATGCGTGCGAGGTTTTCGCAAGGTAGATCAATAATTCTTCTCCAGGTTCTGGTTTTTATAAGATGGATATGTTCATTAAATATTCCTTAATTCCTTGAAAAGTCTTCTCACATTCGTATGTCCATTTGAACTTTGTACCCTTCTTGAGTATGTTGAAGAAATGCTTGCATTTATCTGAAGATCGTGAGATAAACCTTCCTAGCGAGGCTAAGAGTCCATTAAACTTCTGTACATCTTTCACTGTTGCTGGCGTTGGCATATCGCGAATTGCATGTACTCTCTCTGGATCAACTTGAATTCCTTCTTTTGATACAATGTAACCTAAAAATTTCCATGACGCTACTCCAAAAGTGCATTTCTCAGGATTCACCTTGATGTTAAAGAGTCGCATTTGATCAAAAATCTCCTTCAAATATTACACATGGTTCTTAGATTCTTTACGCTTTATTAACATGTCATCTACATTTACCTCTAATGTTTTGTGTATGCATTTTGCGACACCTTTTCCACCATTCTTTGATACGTTGCACCAGCATTCCGTAACCCAAAAGGCATTTTTGTATAACATTATAATCCTCTTGGAGCAAAAAATGCGGTGTGCTCTTGATCTTCTTCAGCGAGAGGAATTTGGCTATAACCTTTATACCCATCTAATGAAGATATTCAATCATTTCCTGCTGCTGATTCGACCATTTGAGGAATATATGGTAATGGAAAACTATCTTTAGGGCAAGCTTTGTTTAAGTCAGTAAAGTCTATACAAATTCTGATACCCTTATTTTTCTTTGGAACCACTACCATATTTGCAATCCATTCTGGGCATTTTTCTTGTCTTATAATTCCAGCATCAAGCATTTTCTGTAACTCTTCTTCTATTTTTGAGTGATAAGTTGTTGCGATTTTCCTTATGCTTTGCTTTAATGGTCTCACATCTTTGTTAATTTCTAATTTATGACATGAAACTGATGGATCTATTCCAGGCATCTCATCCATACTCCACGCGAAAATATCCTTATATTCTCGTAAGAGATTCACGGTTTTCTCTTCTTTATCTGCACCCATTTTAGTTCCAATTTTCAACATTTTAGGTTATTCTTCACTTCCAACATTTACTTCCTTGGTTGGTTCTTCCGCGACGTAGCTGGCCTCGGGTTCTCCCATTGGTGTTGGTGTTTTCATGACTTTTGCGGGCTCATCATCTTCTTTCGAGATCTCGCTGGGTATTCCTTTTCCTTCTCCTGCTCTTATCATGTAAACTTTAAATTCTTCTTCCTTCTTTGCCTCTTTGCCAATTTTCTGCGAGCTTTTCGCAGTTTTGGATGCACTTCATAATTTCTCACTTCAATTCGATAACATAGCTTCGCAAGATCAGTATCTCCTCTAATTTTTCCAATTCCGCTAGGCATAGGAAATTTTATGCATTGATGCAACGTTGATGCTACAACCTTGATTGCGTGTATCCATGGTCTTCCCAATAGCATGTTATATGGTGACTCCATATCTACCACACATAACGTTACTTGTGTTTCGATCTCTCCTAGCGGAATTCGTACCACGATCTCGACTTTAGGTTTTGTTAAAGATTTTCCAAAGCCATGAATATGATATTTTGAACAAGACATCTCTTCATCCTTGTATCCCATTTTCTTAAATGCATGATAAAATATTATGTCTACAGAACTTCCTACATCCACCAAAGTTCTATTCACAGCCCATTCTTCCGCATATTTTGCTGATTTTTCATTGTTTATTCGTATAACGGATACCGTAATCACCAAAGGTGATGAATGATCCAAATCTTCTCTTGATATTTCTGCTGCTGTGAATGTGATTTTCTTCTTTTCCAAATCTTTTAGAGGTGAAACCTTTTCCACCGACATAATTTTTCGTCCTTCAAAATCTCGTTTATGAATCCTTCCTTTGATATTTTCATGGAATTGGTTGATCATTTTTTTTGTTATCGTGTTGCATTCAAACTTCCTGTAATCCTACTTTGCTTCAATTATTTTTTCTTTAACTGTTCTACCAATTTGTTCAATCATCTTCTTAACTCGAATATTGATCTTTAATCTTGCTTTTTCCTATAATTTTCCACTTTCAATCCCTGTTTCGGGCGCCAAAATGTAGTTGCAGGAAATCCTACACTACACACTTGATAATAATTCACACTAATTAACACAATTTGAAGATTAAAAACGACGCTTTATTATTTGATTCTCAGAAATGTTTACAAGAAATGGAAGAAATCAAGAATACAACCGCTCTCTTGATTTTTCTCTCTCCTCAAGACTTTCTCAACACTCAAAAATACATCATCCTCTTTCTGAATCTAATGGATCTCTTTATATAGGGTAATTACATAGTGGATGATAGCTAAGTTGTTCTTTAATTTCTAATCTGGCTCGCGATGCTCTCGCGATTGTTGTAATGCTAATTCTCGCAGAAGTTTTAACCATCGAAGAAAAATCACGCTCTTCCCGTGTTTCTTGTTTTCGTCATTCGTTACGTCATTCTATGGATTGTTCTTTGAGATATTTTGTGACGCTCGCAGAGTGTTGTTTTAGAATCTCACAGAAATGTTGTAGCAATATTCTGATCCTACATGATATATTTAAATAATAAAAATCTATTTCATTTAGAGGAAAAGTAGAAGCAAAAAGATTTTTGATTTTCTAGATTTTTCTTTTGAAAACCTAAGAAGAATCTGAAGAAATATATGCTCAAAATAGTCAGGAACGCTTCCAACTTAACTCTTATTCCAGTTTTGTTGCTTCTAATAGCTTAAACAACATAAAAAGATTTTTTTTTTTTTACAAAAATTACGGCTGGGAAATCATGAAATCATAGCCATAACACCAGCATACGGATCGTAAATCTTTACATCCCGACAGTAAACTTTAACCTTTGATGGGGAAATAAAGCAATCTCAGTCGTAAGTCCAACTTATGATAGGGAAATGAAGAACTCCTAACAATAATTGTATTTTAGAATAACCTATATATGTTTACATTTATAGCTAGGTTTCTATTATATACGGTTTGGAAGGAGTTTGTGAGTAGGATGCACTTTGGCCTATGGACTGTTTTGTGGTTGCGTAGTGTTGGAATTAAAAGATTGGATTCCTTAATCAATTGAATATAAATTATGAAAAGGAACTATGTCAAGAGTTGGTTCGGTCGTAAACATGTGGGATATTTGAATGGATTACGTAACCACCAAAATACAGTTCCTAACTACCAGTAGTTGGTTGTTAACTTTTTTTTTATGGAAGTCCAAGATATAATGAGAATAAGGCTCTATGGGAATCTATTGCTGCTAGAAGTGAGAGTATGACTAACCCATGGTTAATCATAAGAGACCTAAACATCATTATTTATTCTCAAGAATAAAATTTAGGCCAGTGTTTACTCAATCCCATATCAACAATTGTATTAAAGATATGCTTTTTCAAACTGATTTATTAGATGCAAAATTCTATGTGTGAGGGATAAATAATCAATCGCCACGTGTAAGCATCACATGAGGTGATCTCATGATAGCATAATAATAAGAATGCACCGAATCATGCCTCAAAAGGTGATTGCATCTAAACCAAGATGTCTCTGCTAGATAGCCATATGAAGGACACGTGTAAGGAATAGTCAAATCATACAGATGGTGAAGTCTAAAAAGAGAACAAAGCATTTAATAAGAATCAAAAGAGGTGTGATGCAGCTGTGGACGAAAGTACATCGTGTCAGAAGCTTAGATGAAGAACGTTAGCAGTACGACCCGAAAAAGCTGTAGTACGATGCTTCCCAAGATGCAACAATGGGACTAATAAATGAAGCGATATAACTCGGAAGGAATAGTCGAATGATACAATCTGAAGGGGAATATTAGATAACTCGTCCCAGTGATGATAATATGTATGATAGCGTCACCATCTCTACAACACCAAATCATGTCTTCATGAGTCTAGTTTATTTATAAATACCAGTCAATGTAGAAAGAAATTATGGACATTTAATTTTAGATGGTCTTTCTACAGAGAATTCTAGAGAGAGATTTAAAAAGAGATAGAGTGAGAAATCTAAGTGATATTTGTAACTCATCTAAGGGTAAAACATTCAATAATAAGATATAATCTTATTCACCGTGGATGCAGGTCTATAAGGCAGAACCACGTTAAATACTTGTGTTCATCTTTAATTTCATGTTCTTTATATCTTGATTATCTTTGAATCTTGTGTGTTAGTAGTTTTATAATCATTAGATCTACTTGGGTGTAGTTATCATAAAATATGCAACTAATTTTGGCGCTGGAAACAGGGAGGTATGAAGATTTTTCCTACCTCCCTTGAATTTTTTTTCAAAGTTTTCCAAAATATTCAGCAAAATAAGTTATTTATTTCTTTATTGCATATATCTTTCTACGACTTAGAGAGTCAATCTCGGACACAACAAGATGTATATGAGTTCATGGTTGTGAAGTTCTGAAGATCCTCAAAAATCACCAGATCTAAAGCTTTATCATTTATTCTTCTCGGTTTATGCTTTTAAAGATCGATTCATTACCTTCCTAAATAGGCTCAGGAGAGTAGATGGTTAGAATGTTATAGGATTCATAGTCTTCTTACAAAAGTTCAAAAAACCTCATCCGTGAACGAGTTAGGGAGAAATTTGAGAAGGTAAGCTTCGTAAAAAGGAAATATACTACTGTTTTAGGGTGAAAACGGTTTCTGCTGATTTAGGTAATTTCGTGTGAGTGGGTGAGAAACGAATCTAAACCCTAAATAATGTACTGCACGGGAGAACTTTAGATTCGAGAGATCAATCTGTACAAATAAGACCTAAACCAAGAAAGGGCCATTCCACACTTTCTTCGGTCACAAAGTGAAGGAGAAGGGTTGGTTTTGGGGAGGGAAGCGAAGAGAATGTTGAGACCAGAATAGTTGATTCTGGAAGAGTAGTAGTTTTACGACTTGTATCAGAAAGAGGGAAGCTAACATATGTGAAAGATAGAAAAAAATTTTCTGAGGGTTATCTGCTTCTTATGAGAACTTATTTGTTCTGATGAAATAGGTAAGACCTATTTATACAAGTCGTCACCCAAACGACTCTGGTCTCGTAAGAAATAGAAATGGATGAGTAAACTGGAAGGTGGTGGTAACGGGTAACGTCTGGAATTGATATTCTATAATAAAAGAAATATTTTACCATTATTCCTTGCTTTTATTGACCGACTCATTATTATGACACTTTCTTGTAACGGGCGTAGTGTACGTCGCGCGCTGTAAACCGCCAAACCAAAACCCTAATGAGCATCCCCCAGTTTGTGACATGTGTTGATGTCTCGAGTGTTTTTCATGGAAAAACATGTAACATGGCGTTATGTGTGGCATGGTGGAATGCCAGTGGCCATGGTAGATTCAGCGTGTCTTTTCCATAGAATAGGTGCGACCAAATTAGGTTTCAGATGCCAACCGTGGTGTTTGGCCTTGGGATGGAATTTTGCCATGCGTTTTGGTAGCAAACTTGGAGGGACAAGATCTGTGTCTCAGGTGGAAGGGTGTCCGTTGATCGTTGCAACCCTTCTTGTAGCCAGTGGCATAGTTTAGGCCGGTATGGCTTTGCCATAGAGTGGGCGCAGCCAAATTGGGGTTTAGGTGCAAACCGGGTTATTTTGGCCTTGGGTCGGAAGTTTGCCATGCGTTTTTAGTGGAAAACTTGGAGGTCCGAGATCTGCATCTCAAGTGGAAGGGTGGCCATTGATTTTTGCAACCCTTCTAGTATCCAGTGGCATAGTTTAGGCCGGCGTGGATTTTCCATAGAGTGGGCGCGACCAAATTAGGTTTTAGGTGCAAACCGTGTTATTTTGGCCTTGGGTCGGAAGTTTGCCATGCATTTTTAGTAGAAAACTTCAAGGGCCAAGATCTGCATCTCAGGTTTAAGGGTGGTCGTTGATCGTTGCAACCCTTTTGGTATCCATCGTCATAGTTTAGGTCGGCATGGCTTTTCCATAGAGTAGGCGCGGCAAAATTAGGGTTTAGGTGAAAACTGTGTTATTTGACCTTGGGTCGGAGGTTTTACATGTGTTTTGGTGGCAAAATTGGAGGGATGAGATCTGCATCTCATGTGAAAGGGTTGTTGTTGATCGTTGCAACCCTTTTGGTAGCCAGCGGTATAGTTTAGGTCGGCATGGCTTTGGTATTGGCACGATGGTGTGGCTGGCATGGTTGGCATGCCTTGGCGCAAAGACATGGATGACATGGTTTTCCATTGGCACGGTGGTGTTTATGGCATGGTTGGCATGCCCTTGCGCAGGGACGTGGCTTGCATGGTTTTCCATTGGCATGGTGGTGCGGCTGGCATGGTTGGCATTCCTTGGCTGGCTTGGTTTTCCATATATATGGTGGTGTGGATGGCATGGTTGGCATGCCCTGGATCAGGGACGTGGCTGGCATGGTTTGCCATTGGCACGGTGGTGCGGCTTCCAGGGTTGGCATGCCTTGGCGAAGGTACGTGGATGACACGGTTTGCCGTTGGCACGGTGGTGCGGCTGGCATGGTTGGCATGCCTTGGCGCAGGGACATGTCTGGCATGGTTTTCCAATGGAACGTCGGTGTGGCTGGCATGCCTTGGCGCAGGGACGTGGCTGGCACAGTTTTCCATTGGCACGGTGGTGCGGCTGGCATCCTTGGCGCAGGGATATGGCTGGCATGGTTTTCCATTGGCACAGTGAGAGAATTAGGGTTATGCATATACATAGGTGATGTAAGTTAATTAATACCAAGGGTTCTGTCATGGAACATGATGCATGTATATATATATATATATATATATATATATATATATATATATAAAAGGTACCCTGGTAATTCATACGTAAGCACGTTGATCGGTTCAATAAATGCGCTATCGTTCATAGTGACGTCATGTAAGATATGCGGTTTTACGATTTTATCCCTAAGCTAAAAACCACCATCAACATTAAGTCCCCTGCTTAGCGCGCAACAATAGCATTGTTGCGAGGTAAGCATGAGATGGTGACAAACGAGAGTAAGATCGAGAGAGCAAAACACGAGGAGATTGGCGAGGAAAATCAACTAACCTCTAGTGAAGGGGTTAGAACTGTGATCCTTGTGCCAGTGGATTTTGGATAGGTTCACTTTGATCATAGGATGTTTGCACCGTTGGCTTGAAGTAGAGAATGGGTGACTTGGGCGCGATTTGGACGCAAATTGGCTTGGCGCGGCTTGGGGGTGACTTAGCTTGGATGTGTCTCAGATGAGGATCGGGCGTGGCTTGGCTCGATGCAGCTTAGACGGCTTGGGCGCGACTTTGGACGACTCGGGCGCGGCTTGGACGTCTTGGGTTGGAGCCGTTAGCATTGGATCGGCTAGGAATGGAGCCGCTTGGGTTGCGTGGCTTAGAGTGGAGCTATCTTGAGTTTCTCGGAAGGATGACGACTATCTTCAATTCCGTGGAAGGATGAAGACCGGCTTCAATTCCATGGAATGTTGGCAATTTTGTCTAAATTAGGTTTTGGCATGCCGAACCCTAATTAGCACCCTTTACTAGAATCGATGTAGAATTCTCGTACAGACTCGAATTTTGACGGTCCGCCCCTCCATTATGAACGGAAAGGAATTTCCTATCTCCTTTCGAGGGAATATTTAGGTTTTGAGCTCTTTCGGGAGGTGAAAACAGCTCGACTATAAAATTCGAGAAGAATTCAGGAGGAATTTTGCGGGCCCGAGGTGGCATAGTCGCGCCCAGTCACCTATTCCCGATCATGGAGCAAGAAGGAATCTTTATTTTGTTCAAAATCTAGAAACTCCGTCCGCATTAAAAGAGGTATCGACCCTCTTCTGTTGCTCGTCTGGATATGTGCTTTCATCTGCAGTCTCTTTCTAGTGGATTCCAAAATGTACAAAAACTCCACTGCATTCTTAGGATGGATGGATAAAATATATGCTCGGCCATGATCATGTCAGGGATAATCTTGGAGATTATTGTTGCGTTGTCGGTGCATACTTGACTTTAGGTTTTTTAGTGTCTGAACCTTCTTATCGCGATGATTGATATGTTGTGGATGGTTGTATGGTAGAAATCTTCCGAAGACACGGGATGAAATAAATGATTTAGGAGACATTTTGTTGCCGATGTGCTTCTATATGAGTCTTCAGGGACTTTGTTCCAAGAAACATCCTTCGAACTAGCTTCTGAATCTTGGACTATCATATGGAATAGGATGCGGTGAGCAGTCCCCAGTTATATTTCTGTTAGATACGATGGCATGGATGAATATGTGAATGTATCTTTGTGGCGTGCTTTTGGAGTTTTCGATGCACATGTACGGCTTCATGTTGATAAATTCCTGCGGCTCGTAAAACTTCGGCAGTGATGATATTGAAATCAGAAACAACCAGGTTGAGGGGAGCGAAAGCTTCTCATGCTAGTAGTCCCCATGTGTAGCCTACTTTCATCGCATCGCCTTGAATCCATGTCCACGGTATTTGATAAAAGCTTATTGTACTCTTCTGGATGTGACGCTGGGATGCACATGGACGAAATATTCAAGAAAGCGAAGAGGCAGGAATGAGAGAGTTATGTTGTTTATCGTGGCTTCCTCTGTTTCTTCAAGAAAATATTTGAGCCGCGTCTCTGGAGTTATCTCATGAGTGTTTGATGGTCGTCGGGATTAACTGCGCTGAGCAGTCCCCAGTCGCATTTTTCTTTAGTTTCTAAAATTATTTTCCTATGAGTAGGCATGGGATCCGCCGTGGCCTCGTAAAGTATTGAAGGCGTCTTCTAAATAGAGAGATGATGATATTCTTGCGCTACACCCTTGAAGAGTAGATGACCCTGTTGTGGTTACGGCATTTTGGTTGATTGTGTGTTCTGAGCTTTGACAGTGAAAGAATTCCGTGTAGATCCTCAGTCCCCAAGTATGGTTTACATGTTTCCATCTTGTATGGTCAGTGGGTTGACCATCATAAAGACATCACCATCGTGCGTTCATACTGGTGATTTTGTTACTTCTTCCACGTGAAACTAAAATTTAGAGGAGTACGGGTTAGCTTTGTAGTGATTATTGCTGCGGTGAAGCTCTGGCTAGTATAAAAAAAATAAGAGGCAACAGTTCTTGCCACTAGTGGAAAATGGGGTTTTTCTGACCCACATCCTCGACCCTCAATGACGGTCAATTGACTGCGGACCGGTCAAAACAGTCTCTGATTAAAAATAAAACGGAAAAATTCCGTAATCACTAAAAACGGTCGTTGCATATTTTTTTTATTACCGTATGTATCCTCTTCAACAACGGATGCCTCGACCGCTGAGCATGGATGTTTCTGTGGTTAGATTTTCTCGATATTGGGTATGCTAGTTGATCTACAGCTGTGATTAAGTATCTCCACAAAGAACCTTATCTTTTTGGGGTATATCTCTTTCCACTCTTTAGTTTTATCTCACCTCTTTTACAGACTAATTCCTCATCTTTCTCTCTTTTGGTTTTCTTCTCTGTAAGTTTAACGGAGATTGAAGTCAACACCCTCTAACAAACAAATAATCCACATATTTACTCTCTCATGTGTTTCATTATTTTCTTTCAATCGACCCCATCGTTTCTCTCCATATCCGAAAAGGTGGAGTAGAAGTCTAGCACCCTCTAATAAATAAATAATCGATTTCAATGGTAGTCTGTGCTTTGAAACGGAGCAGCTTCTGAAGCGAACATTGAAGAGGAGCGGCTGCTGAAGCGAACATTGAAGAGGAGCGGCTGCTGGAGAACGTTGAAACGGAGCCACTTCTGGATAGAATATCGAAACAACGCCTTGAAACTGTCAGAGCCTTGATGGTTATAATGTTGAAGCCGGAGACTGCGTCACACAGCGTTCTGTCAAACTCGACATCCTTCAAGTGAACAGTGGTTAGGAGTCCCCAGTTCCATATATCGATCGTGATTTCCAGGATAAGTTGGGGTTTGGAAACGGCTTCCCTGGATGGAAACAACTGCTTTCCTGATACAATGCGGTTGAGGGATGCAAATATGTCTTGACGCTATGCCTTGGAGAAATATAGAATCTCACATAACTGTTTCATCATAGACTGCGCGATTTTGTAGGAAAAGTCCCCAGAAATCATGCATCTCCTGATGGGAAGAGGGTCTCTGTGAATTCAGGAGGGTTGCTGATTTCCTTTGCCTCGATTTTGGAAAAGTCATTCCTGATATTTACGTGTGATGAAATTGGATTGCTGATTCCCTTCTACTGGGCGTTCAAAAGAAACGCGAGCCCCTTCATCTATAAATGCACGTCCTGCTGAAGTGCCTGCGCCTGATGTTAAAAGTATTCATTATCATCTCATTATTGGGTTGATGTGACTCTTATGGTGGCCGCTCCGTCAATGTGTTGAGGAAATATGTATCTCTTTCCGAGTTATAAACACGTATGTCTGAGCCTTACAATAACCTTTTGTCTTTCCATCAAATCAACAGTGGTAAAAGGAGGTCGTATTCTTCCGGCTCTTCCAGTATCTTTCCCTGATAGTTGAGTAATAGCGTCTCTGGTGACGGTTGGAGCTTTCATACTTGAAGAAACATTGGGGTGGCAGAAGCGTATCTGGTACTGGTGATCGTAGTTGTATCGTGCAAAGATGGCGCGGTTTTGATCACGGAGTACTACTGAAGCCATGGCGCAGTTTCGAAGGTGAGGATGGCGCTGCTTTGGAAGATTGTAGATCGGAGAAGATGGCGCTGCTTTGGAAGATTGTAGATCGGAGAAGATGGCGCTAGAAGGGTGCAAGATGCTGGCATTGGAAAGGATGCAAGTTGCTGGCGTTGGAAGGATGCAAGCTGTTAGCGCTGGATCGACTTGGAATAGGCGCTGGCTTGGATTTGGTATGATGGGGACTATTGGCTTGGCATGGTGCGGACTGTTGGTTGGAACGACGCTGGCTTGGCATGGCGCGGACTGTTGGGCACCATGAGGCTTTTTCTTGTGGCCCAGTTGTCTCTTTCCATACGTAGCTCAAATAGGAAATCCTTTCCTTATTCAAATTCCAAAAGTGTTATGCCTATAAAATGGGTTGGCTCTCCTCTCTATTTTTTTTTTGAAAGGAAAACAAAGCGCATGGTTTATGGTTTTATTTGAATTGATAGATAACTGTTATCTATGAGGGTTTTGGAATATTCTTTTGGAATGAATTGTTTTAGAATAATGTTATTTTGGTTATGACTGTAAGTAGCATAAGTACCCTGGGAAAGCTATGGAATTGTGAATGTTGTGCGACAGTAGAAAGCATGAAATGAAACATAGGAACAATATGGCTATCAATTTTTATCATCTCTGTGAAGATTTGAAGTAGTAGACCATGTATTCTGCCTAACAAGACTTACTCCATTTTTTGGATCTCCTAACGGAATTGAATCTCCCGGGTGCAAGTCCGAGTTTTGTGGGAAGCACCGCCGTGATCGCGAGAAGTCCCCAGTCACTCCTTGTCGTGTGATAGATAATAATTGAGCCATTGATTCTCGAAAGGATTTTTTTTTTTTTGCTTCTACCATCTTGAGATCGGCGTTTGAAAGATAAAATCAGGAATTGAAAGTTGATATTGTAACTGAGAGATTAATCTCCCACTATGGTCGCCAATTGTTTGAGGGATGGTTTCTGCTGATTTCGGTAATTTCGTGTGAGTGGGTGAGAAACGAGTCTAAATCCTAAACAATGTACTGCACGGGAGTACTTTAGATTCGAGTGACCAGTCTGTATAAATCCGTCTTAAACCAACAAAGGGACGTTCCAGACTTGCTTCGGTCAAAAAGTGAAAGCGAAGAGAGTATTGAGACCAAAATAGTTGATTCTGGAAGAGTAGTAGTTTTACGACTTGTATTAGAAAGCGGGAAGCTAACAGATGGGAAAGCTAGCAAATTGTTTTCTGAGTGTTATCTGTTCCTGATGAGAACTTGTTTTTTAAGATGAAATAGGTAAGACCTATCTATACAAGTCGTAAACCAAACGTACTCCGGTCTCGTAAAAATAGAAACGATTGAGTAAAGTGGAAGGAGGTGGTAACGGGAAACGTCTGGAATTGATGTTCCATAATGAAAGAAATGTTTTACCATTATTCCTTGCTTTTACTGACCGACTCATTCTTATGACACTTTCTTGAAACATGTGTAGTGTACACCGCACGCTGTAAACCGCCAAACCAAAACCCTAATGAGCATCCACCAATTCGTGACATGTGTTGATGTCTCGAGTGTTTTTCATGGGAAATCATGTAACATGGCGTTATGTATGGAATGGTGGCATGCCAGTGGCCATGGTAGAGTCGGTGTGTCTTTGCCATAGAATACGCGTGACCAAATTAAGTTTCGGATGCAAACCGTGGTGTTTGGCCTTGGGCCGGAAGTTTTCCATGTGTTTTGGTGGAAAACTTGGAGGGCCAAGATATGTATCTCAGGTGGAAGGGTGGTCGTTGATCGTTGCAACCCTTATGGTAGCGAACGACATAGTTTATGCCGACATGGCTTTTCCATAGAGTGGGCGCGGCTAAATTAGGGTTTAGGTGCAAACCGAGTTATTTTGGCCTTGGGTCGGAAGTTTGCCAAGCATTTTTGGTGGCAAACTTGGAGGTCCGAGATCTGCAACTCAAGTGGAAGGGTGACCGTTGATCGTTGCAACACTTCAGGTAGCCAGTGGCATAGTTTAGGCCGACATGGATTTTCCATAGATTGGGCGCGACCAAATTAGGGTTTAGGTGCAAACCGTGTTATTTTTGCCTTGGTTCGGAAGTTTTCCATGCGTTTGTGGTGGAAAACTTGGAGTTTCGATATCTGCATCTTATGTGGAAGGGTGGTCGTTGATAGTTGCAACCCTTATGGTATCCATCGGCATATTTTAGGCCGGCATGGCTTTGCCATAGAGTAGGCGAGGCCAAATTAGGGTTTAGGTGCAAACCGTGTTATTTGACCTTGGGTCATAGGTTTTCCATGTGTTTTGGTGGAAAACTTAGAGGGCCAAGATCTGCATCTCAGTTGGAAAGGTGGCCATTGATTGTTGCAAACCTTCTAATATCCAGCGGCATAGTTTAGTCCGGCATGGATTTTCCATAGAGTTGGCGCGACCAAATTAGGGTTTAGGTACAAACCGTGTTATTTTACCTTGGGACATAGGTTTTCCATGTGTTTTGGTGGCAAACTTGGAGGGACGAGATCTGCATCTTAGGTGGAAGGGTGGACGTTGATCGTTTCAACCCTTCTGGTAGCCAGCGGTATAGTTTAGGTCGGCATGGCTTTGGTATTGGCATGATGGTGTGGCTGGTATGGTTGGCATGCCTTGGCGCAGAGACATGGATGGCATGGTTTGCCATTGGCACGGTGGTGCGGCTTGCATAGTTAGCATGACCTGGCGCAAGGACGTGGATGGCATGGTTGTCATGCCTTGGCGCACGGACTTGGCTGGCATGGTTTTCCATTAACACGGTGGTGCGGATGGCATGGTTTGCCATTAGAACGGTGGTGCAGATGGCATGGTTGGCATTCCCTGGAGCATCATGGTTTGCCATTGGCACGGTGTTGCGGCTGGCAAGGTTGGCATGCCTTGGCGCAGGGACGTGGCTGACACGGTTTTCCATTAGCACGGTGTTGCGGCTGGCATGGTTGGCATGCCTTGGCGCTGGGACGTGGATGGCATGGTTTTCTATTGGAATGGTTGTTCGGCTGGCATGGTTTCCATGCCTTGGCGCAGGGACGTGGCTGGCATGGTGGTGCGGCTGGCATGGTTGGCATGCCTTGGCGAAGGGATGTGACTGGCATGGTTTTCCATTGGAACGGTGAGAGAATCATGGTTATGCATATATGGAGGTGATGTCAGTTAATACTAAGGGTTCTGTCGTGGAACATGACGCACGTATATATTAAAAAAAAATACCCTGGTAATTCTTACGTAAGCACGTTGATCGGTTCAATAAATGTGCTATCGTTTATAGTGACGTCATGTCAGATATGCGGTTTTACGATTTTATCCTTAAGCTAATTAAAAACCACCATCAACAACTACGACAGTTGAAAAAACTCAAAGATGTAGGCAGTTTGAGGTATTCCTCACCTCTTAAGACTCCATATAACCTAAAATCTTTCTATTGAAAACTCAAATCTAAGTAAGAAAGAGACGTTAGAGAGTTTATAATCATTTATCAAGCATAAATTTGTCAAAATAAAAAATACAAGACATTGAGAAACACTTCCAAACACGAAAAGACGTACTCAATCCTCATAATTTGGTTTTTACCCATTAACGCCATGACGTGCATGAGGAGGTAGTTTACTTGAAAAAAGAGAAAAGAAAAATACCTTTCCTGACACCAAAACTTTATCTAGTTGGGGAATGTTTTAACATCATAACATGTCTACAAAACTTACTGAAAAGTCATCATGAACAAAAAACTGCATGCGCAGTCTAAACTATGACTTAGAAACCTCACATGACCTGCAAACTAGGGTCCCACCTTCTAGAAGAAAAAACAAATTAAGTATTATTGCATATTTCGTAGGTAAGAGAATGGTGGCGAGACTGGTAGGACGATGTCTAGAGGACTTGACGCGATGGATCCTGGAGAAACTCTCCACAACAATGTTATCGCAGAGAATCAATATAGAGAAGGGTTGGCAGATAAATTTTACTCCGATGAGGAAGGTATATCCCATATGAGGTGCATGCGATATTCATTGCACAACGGCGAGAAAAAAGGACTCCTCTAGCCATGAGAATAATGTTGTTGCCTTAGCAGCTATTATCAAAGCACAAAAGGTGCAAAAGGACCGTATGAGAAAATTAGACCAACGTAACAAAAAATTAAAAAAGAGAAACAGAGATTGAAACGCCTGGCAAAGGACAAAAGGTCATCCACCATCCTGAAAGAGATCCCCGAGGAGGTAAATCCTGTTGATCAGTTACAAAACAATGTGCATATTGACATACCAGATACCTGAAACGAGGTAATGGAGGACAGATTCCCGAGAGGGAGTAAGGCAATCCGAAATATTTTTTTGTATCGACAAAGAAAGATTATATTGATAAAAAAATAGAAGTATAAAAGGATTATACCACCATAGCAAGAGATACAAGAAGAAGAAAAACTAAAAAGAAGTTGATAACAAACTATCCACTTAGTGAGGGTCAAAATAAATAGAATGCCAATTCCTCATAACAGCAGAAAAATCCACATTTTCAAACTCTGAAATAGCTAAATCCCAAGTGAACACGCAGTAGGGTGTGATAGATGGAGAGGTAGGGTGTTCTCCGTAGCAAAAGGAGAAGTATTGGGTCTCTTTGAAACAAATTTTTAAGCCGACATTGAAGTTTATGGAGGTAAAAGAAATAAATTTTAAGAGAATATCGAATAATCTGGATGATCAAAATCTGACGGCGAGGAGCCGCGAGTTTATTTGGCTGTCACTCGAGCGTTCGCGTGACATCACGACAATGATCATTGCATGATGAGTAAAACATCGTGTATTTCTGCTGGAATGCATGCTCTATGTCTATCTTGACCCATCTTGACTAGTCGAAACTATAAAGTAGTGGTGGGACTTGATGAAATCCATCATACACATTTATTGGAAATTGACGCAAGACTCTACAACATCTTCTTTCTTCCTCCATCAATTCAAATACCAAATCAGTAACTCTTGATATTCCTTCTCTTTCATAGAGTACTGTTTTCCTGTTCTTCTTTTTTACTATCCTAGAATATATAGTGTTTGACAAATCAAGTCATCTGTGAGAGAGAGATGGGAGTGCCATCTTTTTACCGGTGGTTGGTATATAGTTATCCTAATGTTACTCTTAACTCCTAATCAAGTCATCCGTGTGAGAGAAAAATAACATCATGTTCTTCCTAACTATGAGTTACTCTTAACTCATATACTTCATGGACTTACATCTTCATTCTTGTTGCGTTACTCCGTGCTATCGCTGCCATATGCCTACGCATTTCCGCATAACTCTCAATAGCAAACTCGACTACGCCACCAACTCCTCTATTTGCTCCTTTCACTTTCAGGGTCTTCTATTGCATATTTTGGCTTAATATGCTATGTAGCATCTTCCACGCGAACTAGTTTTACTTTGAACGAAAGAGGCAAGATCTTTCACTTCAAATACCCTCTGTCACTTTAAATACGCGTCAAACTCAGGTCATCAGTGTGTCCAAACCAGACGCGCATGTGACGCGCACCATGCGTCAGACACACATTGTATCAGCGTTCCATGCGCGTCGGACGCGGACATGAACACGGCTCAAAAAATGCAGCGTCCATGCAGCCCAGTTTGAGGCAAAAGCAAATTAGATTTCTTTTCCTAGAGAAAAAAAAAATGAAAAAAAAAAGCAACGTCAAACAAAAGGCGCTTTAGTCATGAATCCCTTAATCTAGATGGTAAAATATCAATTCCCAAGATGGTCAATTACATGATGAGTAAAACATGAAACTAAGATGTAGTTGTGTACGTGTCCTCCTGCTTGACTGCATGCTATCTGTATCTATCTTGACCCATCTTGACTAGTCAAACTATAAAGTAGTAGTGGGACTTGATGAAATCCAGCATGCGCATTTATTGGAAATTGGCGTAAAACTTTCTTCCATCAATTCAAATACCAAATCAGAAACTCTTGATATTCCTTCATCTCTTCCATAGCAGTACTGTTTTTTCTGTTCTTCTTTTTTGCTTCCTAGAATATATAGTGTGTGACAAATCAAGTCATCTGTGTGAGAGAGTCATGGGAGTGCCATCTTTTTACCGGTGGTTGGTACACAGGTACCCCGATGTTATTGTAAATGCAAAAGAAGCCAGAGCAACTGGAAATGAAGTAATAAATACTAGCGATCCAAACCCAAATGGAATAGAGTTTGACAATCTTTATTTGGACATGAATGGGATTATTCATCCTTGTTTTCATCCGGAAGAAGATCAAGTATATATACTACTAGTAGTACTTTCTATATATATACAGTCGCAAGTTTCAAATCATATACTCATTTTAATACCAGTATGAGTTTTAAGTTTTAGCTGACCGTTTGCATTCTTATCTTATCTTCTTTGGTTTTTTTTTTTTTTTTTTAACCGTGGGTTGCATTTTTCATTTTATTAATATTCATTTATTGGGTGTATATACGTTGAATGAACTTGTGGTTACATTTGGTGCAGGTTGCAGCTCCAAATACTTTTGAGGAGGTGTTCAAGAACATATTTGACTATATCGATCGTCTTTTCCAGATAGTGAGACCGAGGAAGCTTCTTTATCTGGCCATTGGTATAATCATCCTCAATTTTGAACTTTTCTTTAACAGTAATTTTTTGATTTTAGATGGATTTTATCCCTAGTAGTAGCATCTACTGATTTACTCGTAGTATTTTTTACTGTTATTGTTATGTCGTGGGACAAAAAAGTTTGGAAAGTTATTCCTCCAAATGACCTCACTTTCTTCTTTTTATTGGCACAAGGACTCGTAACTACTGACCTGATTCTGTCCATGGTTTTTGCTCGTTGTTAGTTGATTTATTTGCTTTCTAAATAAATAATAGTAGTAGTGTGAGTTTCATTTGATATGAAGCTTTACTGATGGATGGATTGCATTGTTCGTAGATGGAGTAGCTCCAAGGGCCAAAATGAATCAGCAGCGTTCTAGAAGATTTCGAACTGCGAAAGATGCAGAGATCGTTGTGTGTTGTTTGTTATTTTGTGTATCTTATCATGATTTTACGAACTAGTGTCATAAGACTAACGACTCGTTTAGGTGCATGATGCTCAGTATCTACTCACAAACGCTGTTGTTGTTGTTGTTCTGTTTATAGGGAGCCCAGGAAGAAATGCTCAGAAAAGAATTTGAAGCTGAAGGCCGGGAAGTTCAACCAAAACTCCTGTCCAAAGTTTCAGATTCTAACATCATCACCCCGGGACCGAGTTTATGGATAAATTGTCTAAAGCCTTATGGTTATACATACGTTTACGCATCAACAAAGATCCCGGGTGGAAACACGTGAAGGTTTTCTTTCTTATCAACCAACTGATAATTATCAGTTTAAAACATAGTTGTTCCGCATTTAGGCGGAACAGTATACATTCTTATTTTAATTTCTTGCATGTGAAGGTTATACTGTCGGATGCAAATGTTCCCGGTGAAGGTGAACATAAGATAATGAGTTTCGTCCGCCTTCAGAGAAATCTGCCTGGCTATGAGCCCAATACTAGGCATTGCTTATACGGACTGGTATGATAAAATACAGTTTCCCTGCAGTCCTGCTGCTTAAAAATATGTGTTCACTCTAGTGCGGTCGTCATTCGATTGCCTAAATTAAGGTAAAATGTCTCGTTTGTTTGTTTGTTTGTTTTGTTGCAGGATGCCGATCTTATCATGCTTGCTTTAGCAAGCCATGAACCTCATTTTGCAATATTGAGAGAGGTAAACTGTGCTTTTACACCCAGCATTGGCAGTAGAGGGGCCAAAGAAAGTTTCCTCAGACAGTCAATTAGTCATAACGAATTTCTTTCTTTCGCCTACGTTTTTCAGGAGGTGTTTAGTCAGGTTCAGAGGCCAAGCGCCAGTCAGTCTTTTGTAAAAAAGCCTTACCAGGTAAAAGAAATCTTTAGTATATATCCTATAACCGTAAGCGCCTTGATCGCCTTTTGACATCTTTTATTCTTTATGACTGATCAGTTCTTGCAAATTTGGACACTAAGAGAATATTTAGAGCTGGATCTAAGAATTGCTGACCCTCCTTTTGCAATCGATATAGAAAGAATTGTAGACGATTTCATTTTGATGTGTTTCTTTGCGGGGAACGACTTTCTCCCGCATATACCATCATTGAATATCAACGAGTTTTGTCGATGAATTCACTTGTCTACCTACATTGTATTCGATCAAGTTGTGTTTTCTGATTTGCATGTTAGAATTTCATGCTTTGTGTTTACAGGGTGCCGTCGATTTACTAATGGCTGTTTATAAAGACAAGTTCAAAAGCCTCGGAGGTTACCTCGTGGATATGCAAAAAGTAATAACGTATATGTTTCCTCATCGCAGTTTTGTTGCATTTTGAGATGTAATAAATTATACAGTTAAACTCATGTTTTAATATATGTGAGCAGGTGAAGGATAAAAAAGCTTCTTATATGAAGCTTAAGAGGGTAGAGAAATTCATTCTGGCAGTTGGTGCGTACGAGGATCGCATTTTCAAAAAGAGAGCAGACTTAAAAGAGCGCACCGTAAGAAGTTTCATGCGTAAGATGGCCAATGAGCAAGCTGCTGAGGTAAGAACTCAAACATTTAGGGTACTTCTTGCTGCTGCAGGAACGAGCTTAGAGTATTTTGAGATCTAATGACACTGTTTTGCATTAAATTAATGCAGGATTCCTCCTCTTTAAGTACACCTTCTATAGATTTGCATCTAGGAAAGGAGCCAGAGGAGCCTGCATCAACGCCTTGTGAAGATAGCGATGTATGTTAACAACTAGGATCTCACAGTGTATACAGTTCTCTTGGTGTATTTGAAATCTAGTTGTCAGCTTCTCTTTTTGTTGAAGCTATGGATGGTTGTTTCTTTTTTGTAAATAGGTTTTGGTTAACACAAAAGAATTGCAGAGAAAAGTTAAAGAGTACATGCAGAAGCAGAATGACTTGTACAAACAAGGGCTTGTATCGAATGACAAGGTTCTTGTTATTGTTAGAAAAAAACGGGGTTTTGAATAACTTGGCTCATGATTTGATCCCTAGACCTATTGACCTCTAGTTGTTTTTTTTTTCTTTTGAATAGATAAAACAATAATCCCACCGAGACTAAAATTTTAAGAGTTTTAGACTTAAATACCATGGGTTTTGCCTAAAGGCCCTTTGGGACTACACACTTTTGTGTGAGGGGGTAAAACCTAGACTATGTCAAGGTTGTTTTTTCCGTACGCGCGGTGCTTCGAACAGAAGCACGCCACCTTCCGTCGGGTCCGGGTATGTGTCGGGTCATTAGATCCATATTAAAACCTAGGCAGGACAAAACTAATTGATGCTTCGCTGTAGCTTTTGTACACATTTTTTCCTAGAGCAATCATTAGTGATGGAGGATCACATTTTTGTAACCGGTCTTTCGAGAAGCTCATGAAGAAATACTCCATTACTCATAAGGTTTCTACACCTGACCACCCACAGACTTGTGGTCAAGTAGAAGTGTCTAATAGGCAGATCAAGCAAATTTTAAAGAAGACCGTAAACCCTACCCGAAAGGATTGGTCTTTGCTCTTAATAGAAGCATTATGGGCTTACCGAACCGCTTTTAAGACTCCACTTGGGATGTCTCCGTATAGACTTGTCTTCGGTAAAGCCTGCCATTTGCCTGTAGAATTAGAACACCGAGCTTATTGGGCCATTAAACGGCTAAACTTTGACCTACACTGTTTTGGTGATAACCGTAGACTTGACTCAATGAGTTGGAAGAAATTCGTAATGATTCTTACCAAAATGCGAAAATTTACAAGGAGAAAACAAAAGTTTTTCACGACAAATCGATTCTTCGAAAGTCGTTTACACCAGGACAGAAAGTTGTCTTGTATAATTCTCGCCTTCACCTTTTTCCTGGTAAGATTAGATCTCGTTGGACTGGCCCATTCTATGTTAAGACCGTGTATCCGCACGGTGCTATTGAGGTGAGGAATCATGATACTGGAGAGACTTTTAAAGTCAACGGTCAGCGATTGAAACCATTCATCGAATTGACCAACCCGGATGTGGAAAATACAAATTTACAGGATCCCGTTTATCACGACTAATTTTCTGCAGATACAATAATGTCTGGCTGAAGACATTAAACTTAGCACTTCTTGGGAGGTAACCCATGCTAATACAACAAGGTAATATCTTTCCTTAACTCTTTTGATTCAAATAGTTTCTCTTTGTTCATGTTTTTAATTTTATCTTTAGAACATTGAGGACAATGTAGAGTTTAAGTGTGGGGGAGTGTTTTGACCTTTTGCATATAGAATTTTTAGCCTTTTTGATTAAAATTTTTTTTAAAAAAATAAAAATAAAAAAATAAAAAAATTATTTGAATAAAACCTCCAACTTTTAGAGATTTTAGAGTCACTAGCATACTTCTAGGTATGTTTACATAGAGAGTTCTGACCGACATAACTGAACTTGGAAGTGTTAGAGAACTACATTCGGATTTCTTACGAATTAGAGTGTTAAATAATGGATTTAATCATGCCGGTGATGCAAATTAGGAGCAGAGAGAAATGCATTATTAGAGTTGCTGATCAATCATTAGTGGAGACTACCTATTTTCAAATCAACAGAGGCACCAGACCAGATTTCTTTGTAGCTGACTAAAGAGCTTTCTTTTGAGTGTGTGTCACCATACGTAAATTCCGGGTAGAATGGTGAGCTACCCAACTTCACACTATTTTCAGCACTATTTTTGATCTCTTGAGTGCTAATTTTGTCAATCATGAGGATGACGTCTATAGATGAAAACCTCCTTCTTGTAGTTTGATTTGCAGTTAGAACCATTCTCTCTCGCCAACAACAGGTCCATAGAAACACATCACCAACAAAGGAGCGACATCAAAATCTACAAGGAAATTTGAAGAAGTTTAAGGTTTTTAAGCAACAATTCAAGGAAGAGCAAATTTTATATCTAAGTATGAAGACTTATTTACAAGAGCAGAGAAAATCAAAAGATGAAAAATATTGAAGTTTATGATACAAAGACAATACAAGTTGTGAAGATCAAAGTGGTTAAGTACTTCTTTCATGGCCATGTTAATATTATTATTGTAGTTGCAATCTTATCTTAAAAACAAAAAAATAAAAAAAAATAAAAAAATAAAAAATAAAAAATATACAAAAAGATTTGCATTAGGATTTATTTCATCAATAAAGCCATGTGGAAGAAAAATATATAAAGAAGTTTCAAGCGACAAGAAATAGAGGAAAAAGAGTTATAAATTGTCAAAGTTCTACGAAATTCAAGAATTTATCATCAACATTGAAGACAAGACCAAGATGAAGAAGACAGCGAAGGAAGACGTTTCTATTGGATGCTGTGAGAGTGGTGTTATCATCAATGCAATCAGATGTGAAGGTGGTAAGTACTCTCATCCTGGTTATAATGGTTGATTTCCTTTCTTAGAGATCATCAGAAAAAGTCTTTTGTTTCCCACGATTTTGTGGGGTCTCCAGAAATAATTCGGAAGGTTTCCTTCCCACCATTCAACGTGTGTAGGAGTTCTATCTTCATTCCTACCTGCACACATGTGAGACCCATAAAAAAGCTGTCTTATTGAGTGCAATTATCATAAAATCCTTTAAGTGAGGCAGAAGTCGAGGACAAATGCTTATTGGTCGTTTCTCAAACACGCATTCTCTCATTATGGTGTGATTATTTCTCACTCAATATTTAAGAATGAGAATATGTTCTTTGGTATTTCTAACTTCTTATTACTAGCATGCAGAAACTCTATGTCCTCATAACTCTTTGGATGCTTGGGACGCTGGAACGCTTTGAAGTTGGAGTAGGTTTTGTGGGTATACCTCTAGTAAACCCTCCCGAGACTATAACTCGGCCACTAGGGACACCTAGGGGTTTAAAGGCTTATTGCATACGCTAAATGCAATCGTGATGCCTGCGACAGTGAGTTAGGATTTTTAGTTTGCTCGAGGACTAGGGTCCCACCTTCTAGAAGAAAAAAACAAATTAGTTTAGGATTTTTAGTTTGTCTCGAGGACTTGACGCGATGGATCAAAACTCTCCACAACAATGTTATCGGTCAATATAGAGAAGGGGAATTTGATAAGTGCATATTTCACATATATTTGGTGTTAATTCCATACTAGTATTTGATGGTTTTCTTGCAGATTATTGTGTGTTACGCGTGTTTTCTCTTATTTGTGTGTTAGAAGGTGAATAATCCAAAAAGAAGTGAATTCGAGCTTAGTTGTGCAGTGAAAGAAAGAAGCTAGCTAAGAGTGAGGAAGAGCCAAAGACCAATTGTAACTCGTTCAAATACAAGATTTCTACTTTTCATGGCGTAGATGACGAGAAGGCGAAGCCAACGGCGAAAGAACGGAGTCATTCGGAGTTCGTATGAATAAGTTATGGGCAAAATAAGGAAAGGGGCAAAATGGTCATTTTACAAGGGAAGTGCTATTAGCACCCTCACCTTGGATAAGGGGCATCCTAAGTAGACACCTGCTATTCGCACTCCGGTTTGGATAGGGGGACCTCGACACCTAAACAACATCTCCTTTCACTTCTACAAACACATCTTCTTCTTCCAACACACCTCTACATCCTAGACATCCCACATCCCACACCTCTTCTACTCTTCTTCCATTTTTAGTTTAGTTTTATTTCTTCTGTTTTTATTTGTGAGTATTTTTAATTATGAGTAGCTAAATTTTTATCTAGGATTAGGGAGGAAATCCTACTGTGTGTGCTATAATGTTTTGATTATTTTCTATAATAATTCTCTTGGTCCTTATTCTTGATTCGTAACGGTAATAATTTTCTTCATGTGTCCTATGATGCTTGATAATTTATTTATATATTCTATGTTAGAGAATAGCATTTTATAGTGAAAACAATTGTTAATTATTTGAGAAAAATAATTGTTTGAAAAGATTTATTTTCCGAGACGTATTATTTGTCCTAAATCGTCTTGAGTAATTTTGGGAGAATGTTATAGGGAATAGTTATAATCATTTAGTATGTGTAGTACTGATGGAATCTTGACATCCTAGACTCTTTTAATTGAACACAAGAATCATTTTTAGCATTTCCATTATTTTATAAGTTTTATAAAAATCACCATCTTTTTGTCTAAAACCGAATCTTTTAAAAAGTCCGAGAATCAAACCCTATACTTACCACTTGTAAAACTGCATCAGTTTTTCTATATGCAAAAGGTCAAAACACTCCGATGAGGAAGGTATAACCCATATGAGGTGCATGCGATATTCATTGCACAACGGCGAGAAAAAAGGACTCCTCTAGCCATGAGAATAATGTTGTTGCCTTAGCAGCTATTATCAAAGCACAAAAGGTGCAAAAGGACCGTATGAGAAAATTAGACCAACGTAACAAAAAATTAAAAAAGAGAAACAGGAGATTGAAACGCCTGGCAAAGGACAAAAGGTCATCCACCATCCTGAAAGAGATCCCCGAGGAGGTAAATCCTTTTGATCAGTTACAAAACAATGTGCATATTGACAAACCAGATACCTGAAACGAGGTAATGGAGGACAGATTCCCGAGAGGGAGTAAGGAAATCCGAAATATTTTTTTGTATCGACAAAGAAAGATTATATTGATAAAAAAATAGAAGTATAAAAGGATTATACCACCATAGCAAGAGATACAAGAAGAAGAAAAACTAAAAAGAAGTTGATAACAAACTATCAACTTAGTGAGGGTCAAAATAAATAGAATGCCAATTCCTCATAACAGCAGAAAAATCCACATTTTCAAACTCTGAAATAGCTAAATCCCAAGTGAACACGCAGTAGGGTGTGACAGATGGAGAGGTAGGGTGTTCTCCGTAGCAAAAGGAGAAGTATTGGGTCTCTCTGAAACAAATTTTTAAGCCGACATTGAAGTTTATGGAGGTAAAAGAAATAAATTTTAAGAGAATATCGAATAATCTGGATGATCAAAATCTGACGGCGAGGAGCCGCGAGTTTATTTGGCTGTCACGCGAGCGTTCGCGTGACATCATGGCAATGATCATTGCATGATGAGTAAAACATGAAGCTGACACGTTATCGTGCACACATGTATTTCTGCTGGAATGCATGCTCTATGTCTATCTTCACCCATCTTGACTAGTCAAAACTATAAAGTAGTGGTGGGACTTGATGAAATCCAGCATACACATTTATTGGAAATTGACGCAAGACTCTACAACATCTTCTTTCTTCCTCCATCAATTCAAATACCAAATCAGTAACTCTTGATATTCCTTCTCTTTCATAGAGTACTGTTTTCCTGTTCTTCTTTTTTTACTATCCTAGAATATATAGTGTTTGACAAATCAAGTCATCTGTGTGAGAGAGAGATGGGAGTGCCATCTTTTTACCGGTGGTTGGTATACAATTATCCTAATGTTACTCTTAACTCCTAATCAAGTCATCCGTGTGAGAGAAAAATAACATCATGTTCTTCCTAACTATGAGTTACTCTTAACTCATATACTTCATGGACTTACATCTTCATTCTTGCTGCGTTACTCCGTGCTATCGCTGCCATATGCCTACGCATTTCCGCATAACTCTCAATAGCAAACTCGACTACGCCACCAACTCCTCTATTTGCTCCTTTCACTTTCAGGGTCTTCTATTGCATATTTTGGCTTAATATGCTATGTAGCATCTTCCACGCGAACTAGTTTTACTTTGAACGAAAGAAGCAAGATCTTTCACTTCAAATACCCTATGTCACTTTAAAAACGCGTCAAACTCAAGTCATCAGTGTGTCCAAACCAGACGCGCATGTGACGCGCACCATGCGTCAGACACGCGTCGTATCAGCGTTCCATGCGCGTCGGACGCGGACATGAACACGGCTCAAAAAATGCAGCGTCCATGCGGCCCGGTTTTGAGGCAAAAGCAAATTAGATTTCTTTTCCTAGAGAAAAAAAAATGAAAAAAAAAAAGCAACGTCAAACAAAAGGCGCTTTAGTCATGAATCCCTTAATCTAGATGGTAAAATATCAATTCCCAAGATGGTCATTACATGATGAGTAAAACATGAAACTAAGACGTAGTTGTGTACGTGTCCTCCTGCTTGACTGCATGCTATCTGTATCTATCTTGACCCATCTTGACTAGTCAAACTATAAAGTAGTAGTGGGACTTGATGAAATCCAGCATGCGCATTTATTGGAAATTGGCGTAAAACTTTCTTCCATCAATTCAAATACCAAATCAGAAACTCTTGATATTCCTTCATCTCTTCCATAGCAGTACTGTTTTTTCTGTTCTTCTTTTTTGCTTCCTAGAATATATAGTGTGTGACAAATCAAGTCATCTGTGTGAGAGAGTCATGGGAGTGCCATCTTTTTACCGGTGGTTGGTACACAGGTACCCCGATGTTATTGTAAATGCAAAAGAAGCCAGAGCAACTGGAAATGAAGTAATAAATACTAGCGATCCAAACCCAAATGGAATAGAGTTTGACAATCTTTATTTGGACATGAATGGGATTATTCATCCTTGTTTTCATCCGGAAGAAGATCAAGTATATATACTACTAGTAGTACTTTCTATATATATACAGTCGCAAGTTTCAAATCATATACTCATTTTAATACCAGTATGAGTTTTAAGTTTTAGCTGACCGTTTGCATTCTTATCTTATCTTCTTTGGTTTTTTTTTTTTTTTTAACCGTGGGTTGCATTTTTCATTTTATTAATATTCATTTATTGGGTGTATATACGTTGAATGAACTTGTGGTTACATTTGGTGCAGGTTGCAGCTCCAAATACTTTTGAGGAGGTGTTCAAGAACATATTTGACTATATCGATCGTCTTTTCCAGATAGTGAGACCGAGGAAGCTTCTTTATCTGGCCATTGGTATAATCATCCTCAATTTTGAACTTTTCTTTAACAGTAATTTTTTGATTTTAGATGGATTTTATCCCTAGTAGTAGCATCTACTGATTTACTCGTAGTATTTTTTACTGTTATTGTTATGTCGTGGGACAAAAAAGTTTGGAAAGTTATTCCTCCAAATGACCTCACTTTCTTCTTTTTATTGGCACAAGGACTCGTAACTACTGACCTGATTCTGTCCATGGTTTTTGCTCGTTGTTAGTTGATTTATTTGCTTTCTAAATAAATAATAGTAGTAGTGTGAGTTTCATTTGATATGAAGCTTTACTGATGGATGGATTGCATTGTTCGTAGATGGAGTAGCTCCAAGGGCCAAAATGAATCAGCAGCGTTCTAGAAGATTTCGAACTGCGAAAGATGCAAAGATCGCTGTGTGTTGTTTGTTATTTTGTGTATCTTATCATGATTTTACGAACTAGTGTCATAAGACTAACGACTCGTTTAGGTGCATGATGCTCAGTATCTACTCACAAACGCTGTTGTTGTTGTTGTTCTGTTTATAGGGAGCCCAGGAAGAAATGCTCAGAAAAGAATTTGAAGCTGAAGGCCGGGAAGTTCAACCAAAACTCCTGTCCAAAGTTTCAGATTCTAACATCATCACCCCGGGAACCGAGTTTATGGATAAATTGTCTAAAGCCTTATGGTTATACATACGTTTACGCATCAACAAAGATCCCGGGTGGAAACACGTGAAGGTTTTCTTTCTTATCAACCAACTGATAATTATCAGTTTAAAACATAGTTGTTCCGCATTTAGGCGGAACAGTATACATTCTTATTTTAATTTCTTGCATGTGAAGGTTATACTGTCGGATGCAAATGTTCCCGGTGAAGGTGAACATAAGATAATGATTTTCGTCCGCCTTCAGAGAAATCTGCCTGGCTATGAGCCCAATACTAGGCATTGCTTATACGGACTGGTATGATAAAATACAGTTTCCCTGCAGTCCTGCTGCTTAAAAATATGTGTTCACTCTAGTGCGGTCGTCATTCGATTGCCTAAATTAAGGTAAAATGTCTCGTTTGTTTGTTTGTTTGTTTTGTTGCAGGATGCCGATCTTATCGTGCTTGCTTTAGCAATCCATGAACCTCATTTTGCAATATTGAGAGAGGTAAACTGTGCTTTTACACCCAGCATTGGCAGTAGAGGGGCCAAAGAAAGTTTCCTCAGACAGTCAATTAGTCATAACGAATTTCTTTCTTTCGCCTACGTTTTTCAGGAGGTGTTTAGTCAGGTTCAGAGGCCAAGCGCCAGTCAGTCTTTTGTAAAAAAGCCTTACCAGGTAAAAGAAATCTTTAGTATATATCCTATAACCGTAAGCGCCTTGATCGCCTTTTGACATCTTTTATTCTTTATGACTGATCAGTTCTTGCAAATTTGGACACTAAGAGAATATTTAGAGCTGGATCTAAGAATTGCTGACCCTCCTTTTGCAATCGATATAGAAAGAATTGTAGACGATTTCATTTTGATGTGTTTCTTTGCGGGGAACGACTTTCTCCCGCATATACCATCATTGAATATCAACGAGGTTTGTCGATGAATTCACTTGTCTACCTACATTGTATTCGATCAAGTTGTGTTTTCTGATTTGCATGTTAGAATTTCATGCTTTGTGTTTACAGGGTGCCGTCGATTTACTAATGGCTGTTTATAAAGACAAGTTCAAAAGCCTCGGAGGTTACCTCGTCGATATGCAAAAAGTAATAACGTATATGTTTCCTCATCGCAGTTTTGTTGCATTTTGAGATGTAATAAATTATACAGTTAAACTCATGTTTTAATATATGTGAGCAGGTGAAGGATAAAAAAGCTTCTTATATGAAGCTTAAGAGGGTAGAGAAATTCATTCTGGCAGTTGGTGCGTACGAGGATCGCATTTTCAAAAAGAGAGCAGACTTAAAAGAGCGCACCGTAAGAAGTTTCATGCGTAAGATGGCCAATGAGCAAGCTGCTGAGGTAAGAACTCAAACATTTAGGGTACTTCTTGCTGCTGCAGGAACGAGCTTAGAGTATTTTGAGATCTAATGACACTGTTTTGCATTAAATTAATGCAGGATTCCTCCTCTTTAAGTACACCTTTTATAGATTTGCATCTAGGAAAGGAGCCAGAGGGGCCTGCATCAACGCCTTGTGAAGATAGTGATGTATGTTAACGACTAGGATCTCACAGTGTATACAGTTCTCTTGGTGTATTTGAAATCTAGTTGTCAGCTTCTCTTTTTGTTGAAGCTATGGATGGTTGTTTCTTTTTTGTAAATAGGTTTTGGTTAACACAAAAGAATTGCAGAGAAAAGTTAAAGAGTACATGCAGAAGCAGAATGACTTGTACAAACAAGGGCTTGTATCGAATGACAAGGTTCTTGTTATTGTTAGAAAAAACGGGGTTTTGAATAACTTGGACCATGATTTGATCCCTAGACCTATTGACCTCTAGTTGTTTTTTTTTTCTTTTGAATAGATAAAACAATAATCCCACCGAGACTAAAATTTTAAGAGTTTTAGACTTAAATACCATGGGTTTTGCCTAAAGGCCCTTTGGGACTACACACTTTTGTGTGAGGGGGTAAAACCTAGACTATGTCAAGGTTGTTTTTTCCGTACGTGCGGTGCTTCGAACAGAAGCACGCCACCTTCCGTCGGGTCCGGGTATGTGTCGGGTCATTAGATCCATATTAAAACCTAGGCAGGACAAAACTAATTGATGCTTCGCTGTAGCTTTTGTACACATTTTTTCCTAGAGCAATCATTAGTGATGGAGGATCACATTTTTGTAACCGGTCTTTCGAGAAGCTCATGAAGAAATACTCCATTACTCATAAGGTTTCTACACCTTACCACCCACAGACTTGTGGTCAAGTAGAAGTGTCTAATAGGCAGATCAAGCAAATTTTAAAGAAGACCGTAAACCCTACCCGAAAGGATTGGTCTTTGCTCTTAATAGAAGCATTATGGGCTTACCGAACCGCTTTTAAGACTCCACTTGGGATGTCTCCGTATAGACTTGTCTTCGGTAAATCCTGCCATTTGCCAGTAGAATTAGAACACCGAGCTTATTGGGCCATTAAACGGCTAAACTTTGACCTACCTGTTGCTGGTGATAACCGTAGACTTCAGCTCAATGAGTTGGAAGAAATTCGTAATGATTCTTACCAAAATGCGAAAATTTACAAGGAGAAAACAAAAGTTTTTCACGACAAATCGATTCTTCGAAAGTCGTTTACACCAGGACAGAAAGTTGTCTTGTATAATTCTCGCCTTCACCTTTTTCCTGGTAAGATTAGATCTCGTTGGACTGGCCCATTCTATGTTAAGACCGTGTATCCGCACGGTGCTATTGAGGTGAGGAATCATGATACTGGAGAGACTTTTAAAGTCAACGGTCATTGAAACCATTCATCGAATTGACCAACCCGGATGTGGAAAATACAAATTTACGGGATCCCGTTTATCACGACTAATTTTCTGCGATACAATAATGTCGGTGAAGACATTAAACTTAGCACTTCTTGGGAGGTAACCCATGCTAATACAACAAGGTAATATCTTTCCTTAACTCTTTTGATTCAAATAGTTTCTCTTTGTTCATGTTTTTAATTTTATCTTTAGAACATTGAGGACAATGTAGAGTTTAAGTGTGGGGGAGTGTTTTGACCTTTTGCATATAGAATTTTTAGCCTTTTTGATTAAAATTTTTTTAAAAAAAATAAAAATAAAAATAAAAATATAAAAAAATTATTTGAATAAAACCTCCAACTTTTAGAGATTTTAGAGTCACTAGCATACTTCTAGGTATGTTTACATAGAGTTAAACCGACATAACCCGAACTTGGAAGTGTTAGAGAACTACATTCGGATTTCTTACGAATTAGAGTGTTAAATAATGGATTTAATCATGCCGGTGATGCAAATTAGGAGCAGAGAGAAATGCATTATTAGAGTTGCTGATCAATCATTAGTGGAGACTACCTATTTTCAAATCAACAGAGGCACCAGACCAGATTTCTTTGTAGCTGACTAAAGAGCTTTCTTTTGAGTGTGTGTCACCATACGTAAATTCCGGGTAGAATGGTGAGCTACCCAACTTCACACTATTTTCAGCACTATTTTTGATCTCTTGAGTGCTAATTTTGTCAATCATGAGGATGACGTCTATAGATGAAAACCTCCTTCTTGTAGTTTGATTTGCAGTTAGAACCATTCTCTCTCGCCAACAACAGGTCCATAGAAACACATCATCAGCAAAGGAGCGACATCAAAATCTACAAGGAAATTTGAAGAAGTTTAAGGTTTTTAAGCAACAATTCAAGGAAGAGCAAATTTTATATCTAAGTATGAAGACTTATTTACAAGAGCAGAGAAAATCAAAAGATGAAAAATATTGAAGTTTATGATACAAAGACAATACAAGTTGTGAAGATCAAAGTGGTTAAGTACTTCTTTCATGGCCATGTTAATATTATTATTGTAGTTGCAATCTTATCTTAAAAACAAAAAAATAAAAAAAAATAAAAAAATAAAAAATAAAAAATATACAAAAAGATTTGCATTAGGATTTATTTCATCAATAAAGCCATGTGGAAGAAAAATATATAAAGAAGTTTCAAGCGACAAGAAATAGAGGAAAAAGAGTTATAAATTGTCAAAGTTCTACGAAATTCAAGAATTTATCATCAACAGTTGAAGACCGAAGACCAAGATGAAGAAGACGAGCCGAAGGAAGACGTTTCTATTGGATCTCTGTGAGAGTGGTGTTATCATCAGTGCAATCAGATGTGAAGGTGGTAAGTACTCTCATCCTGGTTATAATGGTTGATTTCCTTTCTTAGAGATCATCAGAAAAAGTCTTTTGTTTCCCACGATTTTGTGGGGTCTCCGGAGAAATAATTCGGAAGGTTTCCTTCCCACCATTCAACGTGTGTAGGAGTTCTATCTTCATTCCTACCTGCACATGTGAGACCCATAAAAAAGCTGTCTTATTGAGTGCAATTATCATAAAATCCTTTAAGTGAGGCAGAAGTCGAGGAGAAATGCTTATTGGTCGTTTCTCAAACACGCATTCTCTCATTATGGTGTGATTATTTCTCACTCAATATTTAAGAATGAGAATATGTTCTTTGGTATTTCTAACTTCTTATTACTAGCATGCAGAAACTCTATGTCCTCATAACTCTTTGGATGCTTGGGACGCTGGAACGCTTTGAAGTTGGAGTAGGTTTTGTGGGTATACCTCTGGTAAACCCTCCCGAGACTATAACTCGGCCACTAGGGACACCTAGGGGTTTAAAGGCTTATTGCATACGCTAAATGCAATCGTGATGCCTGCGACAGTGAGTTAGGATTTTTAGTTTGCTCGAGGACTAGCAAAAGCCGATGGATGTGGGGAATTTGATAAGTGCATATTTCACATATATTTGGTGTTAATTCCATACTAGTATTTGATGGTTTTCTTGCAGATTATTGTGTGTTACGCGTGTTTTCTCTTATTTGTGTGTTAGAAGGTGAATAATCCAAAAAGAAGTGAATTCGAGCTTAGTTGTGCAGTGAAAGAAAGAAGATAGCTAAGAGTGAGGAAGAGCCAAAGACCAATTGTAACTCGTTCAAATACAAGATTTCTACTTTTCATGGCGTAGATGACGAGAAGGCGAAGCCAACGGCGAAAGAACGGAGTCATTCGGAGTTCGTATGAATAAGTTATGGGCAAAATAAGGAAAGGGGCAAAATGGTCATTTTACAAGGGAAGTGCTATTAGCACCCTCACCTTGGATAAGGGGCATCCTAAGTAGACACCTGCTATTCGCACTCCCGGTTTGGATAGGGGGACCTCGACACCTAAACAACATCTCCTTTCACTTCTACAAACACATCTTCTTCTTCCAACACACCTCTACATCCTAGACATCCCACATCCCACACCTCTTCTACTCTTCTTCCATTTTTAGTTTAGTTTTATTTCTTCTGTTTTTATTTGTGAGTATTTTTAATTATGAGTAGCTAAATTTTTATCTAGGATTAGGGAGGAAATCCTATTGTGTGTGCTATAATGTTTTGATTATTTTCTATAATAATTCTCTTGGTCCTTATTCTTGATTAAATAACGGTAATAATTTTCTTCATGTGTCCTATGATGCTTGATAATTTATTTATATATTCTATGTTAGAGAATAGCATTTTATAGTGAAAACAATTGTTAATTATTTGAGAAAAATAATTGTTTGAAAAGATTTATTTTCAGAGACGTATTATTTGTCCTAAATCGTCTTGAGTAATTTTGGGAGAATGTTATAGGGAATAGTTATAATCATTTAGTATGTGTAGTAGTGATGGAATCTTGACATCCTAGACTCTTTTAATTGAACACAAGAATCATTTTTAGCATTTCCATTATTTTATAAGTTTTATAAAAATCACCATCTTTTTGTCTAAAACCGAATCTTTTAAAAAGTCCGAGAATCAAACCCTATACTTACCACTTGTAAAACTGCATCAGTTTTTCTATATGCAAAAGGTCAAAACACTCCGATGAGGAAGGTATAACCCATATGAGGTGCATGCGATATTCATTGCACAACGGCGAGAAAAAAGGACTCCTCTAGCCATGAGAATAATGTTGTTGCCTTAGCAGCTATTATCAAAGCACAAAAGGTGCAAAAGGACCGTATGAGAAAATTAGACCAACGTAACAAAAAATTAAAAAAGAGAAACAGGAGATTGAAACGCCTGGCAAAGGACAAAAGGTCATCCACCATCCTGAAAGAGATCCCCGAGGAGGTAAATCCTTTTGATCAGTTACAAAACAATGTGCATATTGACAAACCGAGATACACGAAACGAGGTAATGGAGGACAGATTCCCGAGAGGGAGTAAGGAAATCCGAAATATTTTTTTGTATCGACAAAGAAAGATTATATTGATAAAAAAATAGAAGTATAAAAGGATTATACCACCATAGCAAGAGATACAAGAAGAAGAAAAACTAAAAAGAAGTTGATAACAAACTATCAACTTAGTGAGGGTCAAAATAAATAGAATGCCAATTCCTCATAACAGCAGAAAAATCCACATTTTCAAACTCTGAAATAGCTAAATCCCAAGTGAACACGCAGTAGGGTGTAATGAGATGGAGAGGTAGGGTGTTCTCCGTAGCAAAAGGAGAAGTATTGGGTCTCTTTGAAACAAATTTTTAAGCCGACATTGAAGTTTATGGAGGTAAAAGAAATAAATTTTAAGAGAATATCGAATAATCTGGATGATCAAAATCTGACGGCGAGGAGCCGCGAGTTTATTTGGCTATCACGCGAGCGTTCGCGTGACATCATGGCAATGATCATTGCATGATGAGTAAAACATGAAGCTGACACGTTATCGTGCACACATGTATTTCTGCTGGAATGCATGCTCTATGTCTATCTTCACCCATCTTGACTAGTCAAAACTATAAAGTAGTGGTGGGACTTGATGAAATCCAGCATACACATTTATTGGAAATTGACGCAAGACTCTACAACATCTTCTTTCTTCCTCCATCAATTCAAATACCAAATCGGTAACTCTTGATATTCCTTCTCTTTCATGAAATCTTGTTTTCTGTTCTTCTTTTTTTACTATCCTAGAATATATAGTGTTTGACAAATCAAGTCATCTGTGTGAGAGAGAGATGGGAGTGCCATCTTTTTACCGGTGGTTGGTATACAATTATCTAATGTTACTCTTAACTCTAATCAAGTCATCCGTGTGAGAGAAAAATAACATCATGTTCTTCCTAACTATGAGTTACTCTTAACTCATATACTTCATGGACTTACATCTTCATTCTTGCTGCGTTACTCCAGTGCTATCGCTGCCATATGCCACGCATTTCCGCATAACTCTCAATAGCAAACTCGACTACGCCACCAACTCCTCTATTTGCTCCTTTCACTTTCAGGGTCTTCTATTGCATATTTTGGCTTAATATGCTATGTAGCATCTTCCACGCGAACTAGTTTTACTTTGAACGAAAGAAGCAAGATCTTTCACTTCAAATACCCTATGTCACTTTAAAAACGCGTCAAACTCAAGTCATCAGTGTGTCCAAACCAGACGCGCATGTGACGCGCACCATGCGTCAGACACGCGTCGTATCAGCGTTCCATGCGCGTCGGACGCGGACATGAACACGGCTCAAAAAATGCAGCGTCCATGCAGCCCAGTTTGAGGCAAAAGCAAATTAGATTTCTTTTCCTAGAGAAAAAAAAATGAAAAAAAAAAAAGCAACGTCAAACAAAATGCGCTTTAGTCATGAATCCCTTAATCTAGATGGTAAAATATCAATTCCCAAGATGGTCATTACATGATGAGTAAAACATGAAACTAAGACGTAGTTGTGTACGTGTCCTCCTGCTTGACTGCATGCTATCTGTATCTATCTTGACCCATCTTGACTAGTCAAACTATAAAGTAGTAGTGGGACTTGATGAAATCCAGCATGCGCATTTATTGGAAATTGGCGTAAAACTTTCTTCCATCAATTCAAATACCAAATCAGAAACTCTTGATATTCCTTCATCTCTTCCATAGCAGTACTGTTTTTTCTGTTCTTCTTTTTTGCTTCCTAGAATATATAGTGTGCGACAAATCAAGTCATCTGTGTGAGAGAGTCATGGGAGTGCCATCTTTTTACCGGTGGTTGGTACACAGGTACCCCGATGTTATTGTAAATGCAAAAGAAGCCAGAGCAACTGGAAATGAAGTAATAAATACTAGCGATCCAAACCCAAATGGAATAGAGTTTGACAATCTTTATTTGGACATGAATGGGATTATTCATTCTTGTTTTCATCCGGAAGAAGATCAAGTATATATACTACTAGTAGTACTTTCTATATATATATACAGTCGTAAGTTTCAAATCATATACTCATTTTAATACCAGTATGAGTTTTAAGTTTTAGCTGACCGTTTGCATTCTTATCTTATCTTCTTTGGTTTTTTTTTTTTTTTTTTAACCGTGGGTTGCATTTTTCATTTTATTAATATTCATTTATTGGGTGTATATACGTTGAATGAACTTGTGGTTACATTTGGTGCAGGTTGCAGCTCCAAATACTTTTGAGGAGGTGTTCAAGAACATATTTGACTATATCGATCGTCTTTTCCAGATAGTGAGACCGAGGAAGCTTCTTTATCTGTCCATTGGTATAATCATCCTCAATTTTGAACTTTTCTTTAACAGTAATTTTTTGATTTTAGATGGATTTTATCCCTAGTAGTAGCATCTACTGATTTACTCGTAGTATTTTTTACTGTTATTGTTATGTCGTGGGACAAAAAAGTTTGGAAAGTTATTCCTCCAAATGACCTCACTTTCTTCTTTTTATTGGCACAAGGACTCGTAACTACTGACCTGATTCTGTCCATGGTTTTTGCTCGTTGTTAGTTGATTTATTTGCTTTCTAAATAAATAATAGTAGTAGTGTGAGTTTCATTTGATATGAAGCTTTACTGATGGATGGATTGCATTGTTCGTAGATGGAGTAGCTCCAAGGGCCAAAATGAATCAGCAGCGTTCTAGAAGATTTCGAACTGCGAAAGATGCAGAGATCGCTGTGTGTTGTTTGTTATTTTGTGTATCTTATCATGATTTTACGAACTAGTGTCATAAGACTAACGACTCGTTTAGGTGCATGATGCTCAGTATCTACTCACAAACGCTGTTGTTGTTGTTGTTCTGTTTATAGGGAGCCCAGGAAGAAATGCTCAGAAAAGAATTTGAAGCTGAAGGCCGGGAAGTTCAACCAAAACTCCTGTCCAAAGTTTCAGATTCTAACATCATCACCCCGGGAACCGAGTTTATGGATAAATTGTCTAAAGCCTTATGGTTATACATACGTTTACGCATCAACAAAGATCCCGGGTGGAAACACGTGAAGGTTTTCTTTCTTATCAACCAACTGATAATTATCAGTTTAAAACATAGTTGTTCCGCATTTAGGCGGAACAGTATACATTCTTATTTTAATTTCTTGCATGTGAAGGTTATACTGTCGGATGCAAATGTTCCCGGTGAAGGTGAACATAAGATAATGAGTTTCGTCCGCCTTCAGAGAAATCTGCCTGGCTATGAGCCCAATACTAGGCATTGCTTATACGGACTGGTATGATAAAATACAGTTTCCCTGCAGTCTTGCTGCTTAAAAATATGTGTTCACTCTAGTGCGGTCGTCATTCGATTGCCTAAATTAAGGTAAAATGTCTCGTTTGTTTGTTTGTTTGTTTTGTTGCAGGATGCCGATCTTATCGTGCTTGCTTTAGCAAGCCATGAACCTCATTTTGCAATATTGAGAGAGGTAAACTGTGCTTTTACACCCAGCATTGGCAGTAGAGGGGCCAAAGAAAGTTTCCTCAGACGGTCAATTAGTCATAACGAATTTCTTTCTTTCGCCTACGTTTTTCAGGAGGTGTTTAGTCAGGTTCAGAGGCCAAGCGCCAGTCAGTCTTTTGTAAAAATGCCTTACCAGGTAAAAGAAATCTTTAGTATATATCCTATAACCGTAAGCGCCTTGATCGCCTTTTGACATCTTTTATTCTTTATGACTGATCAGTTCTTGCAAATTTGGACACTAAGAGAATATTTAGAGCTGGATCTAAGAATTGCTGACCCTCCTTTTGCAATCGATATAGAAAGAATTGTAGACGATTTAATTTTGATGTGTTTCTTTGCGGGGAACGACTTTCTCCCGCATATACCATCATTGAATATCAACGAGGTTTGTCGATGAATTCACTTGTCTACCTACATTGTATTCGATCAAGTTGTGTTTTCTGATTTGCATGTTAGAATTTCATGCTTTGTGTTTACAGGGTGCCGTCGATTTACTAATGGCTGTTTATAAAGACAAGTTCAAAAGCCTCGGAGGTTACCTCGTGGATATGCAAAAAGTAATAACGTATATGTTTCCTCATCGCAGTTTTGTTGCATTTTGAGATGTAATAAATTATACAGTTAAACTCATGTTTTAATATATGTGAGCAGGTGAAGGATAAAAAAGCTTCTTATATGAAGCTTAAGAGGGTAGAGAAATTCATTCTGGCAGTTGGTGCGTACGAGGATCGCATTTTCAAAAAGAGAGCAGACTTAAAAGAGCGCACCGTAAGAAGTTTCATGCGTAAGATGGCCAATGAGCAAGCTGCTGAGGTAAGAACTCAAACATTTAGGGTACTTCTTGCTGCTGCAGGAACGAGCTTAGAGTATTTTGAGATCTAATGACACTGTTTTGCATTAAATTAATGCAGGATTCCTCCTCTTTAAGTACACCTTTTATAGATTTGCATCTAGGAAAGGAGCCAGAGGGGACTGCATCAACGCCTTGTGAAGATAGTGATGTATGTTAACGACTAGGATCTCACAGTGTATACAGTTCTCTTGGTGTATTTGAAATCTAGTTGTCAGCTTCTGTTTTTGTTGAAGCTATGGATGGTTGTTTCTTTTTTGCAAATAGGTTTTGGTTAACACAAAAGAATTGCAGAGAAAGGTTAAAGAGTACATGCAGAAGCAGAATGACTTGTACAAACAAGGGCTTGTATCGAATGACAAGGTTCTTGTTATTGTTAGAAAAAACGGGGTTTTGAATAACTTGGACCATGATTTGATCCCTAGACCTATTGACCTCTAGTTTTTTTTTCTTTTGAATAGATAAAACAATAATCCCACCGAGACTAAAATTTTAAGAGTTTTAGACTTAAATACCATGGGTTTTGCCTAAAGGCCCTTTGGGACTACACACTTTTGTGTGAGGGGGTAAAACCTAGACTATGTCAAGGTTGTTTTTTCCGTACGCGCGGTGCTTCGAACAGAAGCACGCCACCTTCCGTCGGGTCCGGGTATGTGTCGGGTCATTAGATCCATATTAAAACCTAGGCAGGACAAAACTAATTGATGCTTCGCTGTAGCTTTTGTACACATTTTTGACTAGAGCAATCATTAGTGATGGAGGATCACATTTTTGTAACCGGTCTTTCGAGAAGCTCATGAAGAAATACTCCATTACTCATAAGGTTTCTACACCTTACCACCCACAGACTTGTGGTCAAGTAGAAGTGTCTAATAGGCAGATCAAGCAAATTTTAAAGAAGACCGTAAACCCTACCCGAAAGGATTGGTCTTTGCTCTTAATAGAAGCATTATGGGCTTACCGAACCGCTTTTAAGACTCCACTTGGGATGTCTCCGTATAGACTTGTCTTCGGTAAAGCCTGCCATTTGCCTGTAGAATTAGAACACCAGAGCTTATTGGGCCATTAAACGGCTAAACTTTGACCTACACATTGTTTGGTGATAACCGTAGACTTGACTCAATGAGTTGGAAGAAATTCGTAATGATTCTTACCAAAATGCGAAAATTTACAAGGAGAAAACAAAAGTTTTTCACGACAAATCGATTCTTCGAAAGTCGTTTACACCAGGACAGAAAGTTGTCTTGTATAATTCTCGCCTTCACCTTTTTCCTGGTAAGATTAGATCTCGTTGGACTGGCCCATTCTATGTTAAGACCGTGTATCCATGCGGTGCTATTGAGGTGAGGAATCATGATCTTGGAGAGACTTTTAAAGTCAACGGTCAACGATTGAAACCATTCATCGAATTGACCAACCCGGATGTGGAAAATACAAATTTACAGGATCCGTTTATCACGACTAATTTTCTCACGGATACGGTAATGTACATTGAAGACATTAAACTTAGCACTTCTTGGGAGGTAACCCATGCTAATACAACAATGTAATATCTTTCCTTAACTCTTTTGATTCAAATAGTTTCTCTTTGTTCATGTTTTTAATTTTATCTTTAGAACATTGAGGACAATGTAGAGTTTAAGTGTGGGGGAGTGTTTTGACCTTTTGCATATAGAATTTTTAGCCTTTTCGATTAAAATTTTTTAAAAAAAAATAAAAATAAAAATAAAAAAATAAAAAAATTATTTGAATAAAACCTCCAACTTTTAGAGATTTTAGAGTCACTAGCATACTTCTAGGTATGTTTACATAGAGAGTTCTGACCGACATAACTGAACTTGGAAGTGTTAGAGAACTACATTCGGATTTCTTACGAATTAGAGTGTTAAATAATGGATTTAATCATGCCGGTGATGCAAATTAGGAGCAGAGAGAAATGCATTATTAGAGTTGCTGATCAATCATTAGTGGAGACTACCTATTTTCAAATCAACGGAGGCACCAGACCAGATTTCTTTGTAGGCGACTAAAGAGCTTTCTTTTGAGTGTGTGTCACCATACGTAAATTCCGGGTAGAATGGTGAGCTACCCAACTTCACACTATTTTCAGCACTATTTTTGATCTCTTGAGTGCTAATTTTGTCAATCATGAGGATGACGTCTATAGATGAAAACCTCCTCCTTGTAGTTTGATTTGCGTTAGAACCATTCTCTCTACGCCAACAACGGGTCCATAGAAACACATCATCAGCAAAGGAGCGACATCAAAATCTACAAGGAAATTTGAAGATGTTTAAGGTTTTTAAGCAACAATTCAAGGAAGAGCAAATTTTATATCTAAGTATGAAGACTTATTTACAAGAGCAGAGAAAATCAAAAGATGAAAAATATTGAAGTTTATGATACAAAGACAATACAAGTTGTGAAGATCAAAGTGGTTAAGTACTTCTTTCATGGCCATGTTAATTTTATTATTGTAGTTGCAATCTTATCTTAAAAAAAAAAAAAAAAAAAAATAAAAAAAAAAAAATAAAAAATATACAAAAAGATTTGCATTAGGATTTATTTCATCAATAAAGCCATGTGGAAGAAAAATATATAAAGAAGTTTCAAGCGACAAGAAATAGAGGAAAAAGAGTTATAAATTGTCAAATTTCTACGAAATTCAAGAATTTATCATCAACAGTTGAAGACCGAAGACCAAGATGAAGAAGATCTGAGCCGGAAGACGTTTCTATTGGATCTTGTGAGAGTGGTGTTATCATCAATGCAATCGAGATGTGAAGGTGGTAAGTACTCTCATCCTGGTTATAATGGTTGATTTCCTTTCTTAGAGATCATCGAGAAAAAAGTCTTTTGTTTCCACGATTTTGTGGGGTCTCCGAGAGAAATAATTCGGAAGGTTTCCTTCCCACCATTCAACGTGTGTAGGAGTTCTATCTTCATTCCTACCTGCACACATGTGAGACCCATAAAAAAGCTTTGTCTTATTGAGTGCAATTATCATAAAATCCTTTAAGTGAGGCGAAGTCGAGGCGAAATGCTTATTGGTCGTTTCTCAAACACGCATTCTCTCATTATGGTGTGATTATTTCTCAATCAATATTTAAGAATGAGAATATGTTCTTTGGTATTTCTAACTTCTTATTACTAGCATGCAGAAACTCTATGTCCTCATAACTCTTTGGATGCTTGGGACCATTGGAACAGCTTTGAAGTTGGAGTAGGTTTTGTGGGTATACCTCTAGTAAACCCTCCAGAGACTATAACTCGGCCACTAGGGACACCTAGGGGTTTAAAGGCTTATTGCATACGCTAAATGCAATCGTGATGCCTGCGACAGTGAGTTAGGATTTTTAGTTTGCTCGAGGACTAGCAAAAGCCAGTGTGGGGGAATTTGATAAGTGCATATTTCACATATATTTGGTGTTAATTCCATACTAGTATTTGATGGTTTTCTTGCAGATTATTGTGTGTTACGCGTGTTTTCTCTTATTTGTGTGTTAGAAGGTGAATAATCCAAAAAGAAGTGAATTCGAGCTTAGTTGTGCAGTGAAAGAAAGAAGCTAGCTAAGAGTGAGGAAGAGCCAAAGACCAATTGTAACTCGTTCAAATACAAGATTTCTACTTTTCATGGCGTAGATGACGAGAAGGCGAAGCCAACGGCGAAAGAACGGAGTCATTCGGAGTTCGTATGAATAAGTTATGGGCAAAATAAGGAAAGGGGCAAAATGGTCATTTTACAAGGGAAGTGCTATTAGCACCCTCACCTTGGATAAGGGGCATCCTAAGTAGACACCTGCTATTCGCACTCCCGGTTTGGATAGGGGGACCTCGACACCTAAACAACATCTCCTTTCACTTCTACAAACACATCTTCTTCTTCCAACACACCTCTACATCCTAGACATCCCACATCCCACACCTCTTCTACTCTTCTTCCATTTTTAGTTTAGTTTTATTTCTTATGTTTTTATTTGTGAGTATTTTTAATTATGAGTAGCTAAATTTTTATCTAGGATTAGGGAGGAAATCCTATTGTGTGTGCTATAATGTTTTGATTATTTTCTATAATAATTCTCTTGGTCCTTATTCTTGATTCGTAACGGTAATAATTTTCTTCATGTGTCCTATGATGCTTGATAATTTATTTATATATTCTATGTTAGAGAATAGCATTTTATAGTGAAAACAATTGTTAATTATTTGAGAAAAATAATTGTTTGAAAAGATTTATTTTCCGAGACGTATTATTTGTCCTAAATCGTCTTGAGTAATTTTGGGAGAATGTTATAGGGAATAGTTATAATCATTTAGTATGTGTAGTATGATGGAATCTTGACATCCTAGACTCTTTTAATTGAACACAAGAATCATTTTTAGCATTTCCATTATTTTATAAGTTTTATAAAAATCACCATCTTTTTGTCTAAAACCGAATCTTTTAAAAGTCCAGAATCAAACCCTATACTTACCACTTGTAAAGCGCATCGATTTTTCTATATACAAAGGTCAAAACACTCCAGATGAGGAAGGTATAACCCATATGAGGTGCATGCGATATTCATTGCACAACGGCGAGAAAAAGGACTCCTCTAGCCATGAGAATAATGTTGTTGCCTTAGCGGCTATTATCAAAGCACAAAGGTGCAAAAGGACCGTATGAGAAAATTAGACCAACGTAACAAAAAATTAAAAAGAGAAACGGGAGATTGAAACGCACGGCAAAGGACAAAAGGTCATCCACCATCCTGAAAGAGATCCCAGGAGGTAAATCTTTTGATCGGTTACAAAACAATGTGCATATTGACAAACGAGATACACAAAACGAGGTAATGGAGGACAATTCGAGAGAGGAGTAAGGAAATCAAAATATTTTTGTATCGACAAAGAAAGATTATATTGATAAAAAAATAGAAGTATAAAAGGATTATACCACCATAGCAAGAGATACAAGAAGAAGAAAAACTAAAAAAGAAGTTGATAACAAACTATCAACTTAGTGAGGGTCAAAATAAATAGAATGCCAATTCCTCATAACAATGAAAAATCCACATTTTCAAACTCTGAAATAGCTAAATCCCAAGTGAACACGCAGTAGGGTGTAGCAGATGGAGAGGTAGGGTGTTCTCCGTAGCAAAAGGAAAGTATTGGTCTCTTTGAAACAAATTTTTAAGCCGAACATTGAAGTTTATGGAGGTAAAAGAAATAAATTTTAAGAGAATATCGAATAATGCGGATGATCAAAATCTGACGGCGAGGAGTCGCGAGTTTATTGGCTATCACATGACGTTCGCGTGACATCATGGCAATGATCATTGCATGATGAGTAAAACATGAAGTGACACGTTATCGTGCACACATGTATTAAACTCGTTGGAATGCATGCTCTTTGTCTATCTTCACCCATCTTGACTAGTCAAAACTATAAAGTAGTGGTGGGACTTGATGAAATCCAGCATACACATTTATTGGAAATTGACGCAAAGACTCTACACAACATCTTCTTTCTTCCTCCGTCAATTCAAATACCAAATCCGATAACTCTTGATATTCCTTCTCTTTCATAGAATCTTGTTTTCTGTTCTTCTTTTTTACTTATCCTAGAATATATAGTGTTTGACAAATCAAGTCATCTGTGTGAGAGAGAGATGGGAGTGCCATCTTTTTTTACCGGTGGTTGGTATACAGTTATCCTAATGTTACTCTTAACTCCTAATCAAGTCATCCGTGTGAGAGAAAAATAACATCATGTTCTTCCTAACTATGAGTTACTCTTAACTCATATACTTCATGGACTTACATCTTCATTCTTGCTGCGTTACTCCGTGCTATCGCTGCCATATTCCTACGCATTTCCGCATAACTCTCAATAGCAAACTCGACTACGCCACCAATTCCTCTATTTGCTCCTTTCACTTTCAGGGTCTTCTATTGCATATTTTGGATTAATATGCTATGTAGCATCTTCCACGCGAACTAGTTTTACTTTGAACGAAAGAAGCAAGATCTTTCACTTCAAATACCCTATGTCACTTTAAAAACGCGTCAAACTCAAGTCATCAGTGTGTCCAAACCAGACGCGCATGTGACGCCGCACCTGTCTGCGTCGGACAACGTTGCGTCGTTATCGAGCGTTCCATGCGCGTCGGACGCGACATGAACACGACTCAAAAAATGCGGCGTCCATGCGACCCAAGTTTGAGGCAAAAGCAAATTAGATTTCTTTTCCTAGAGAAAAAAAAATGAAAAAAAAAAAAAGCAACGTCAAACAAAAGGCGCTTTAGTCATGAATCCCTTAATCTAGATGGTAAAATATCAATTCCCAAGATGGTCATTACATGATGAGTAAAACATGAAACTAAGACGTAGTTGTGTACGTGTCCTCCTGCTTGACTGCATGCTATCTGTATCTATCTTGACCCATCTTGACTAGTCAAACTATAAAGTAGTAGTGGGACTTGATGAAATCCAGCATGCGCATTTATTGGAAATTGGCGTAAAACTTTCTTCCATCAATTCAAATACCAAATCAAAACTCTTGATATTCCTTCATCTCTTCCATAGCAGTACTGTTTTTTCTGTTCTTCTTTTGCTTCTAGAATATATAGTGTGTGACAAATCAAGTCATCTGTGTGAGAGTCATGGGAGTGCCATCTTTTTACCGGTGGTTGGTACACAGGTACCCCGATGTTATTGTAAATGCAAAAGAAGCCAAAACTGGAAATGAAGTAATAAATACTAGCGATCCAAACCCAAATGGAATAGAGTTTGACAATCTTTATTTGGACATGAATGGGATTATTCATCCTTGTTTTCATCCGGAAGAAGATCAAGTATATATACTACTAGTAGTACTTTCTATATATATACAGTCGCAAGTTTCAAATCATATACTCATTTTAATACCAGTATGAGTTTTAAGTTTTAGCTGACCGTTTGCATTCTTATCTTATCTTCTTTGGTTTTTTTTTTTTAACCGTGGGTTGCATTTTTCATTTATTAATATTCATTTATTGGTGTATATACGTTGAATGAACTTGTGGTTACATTTGGTGCAGGTTGCAGCTCCAAATACTTTTGAGAGGTGTTCAAGAACATATTTGACTATATCGATCGTCTTTTCCAGATAGTGAGACCAGGAAGCTTCTTTATCTGGCCATTGGTATAATCATCCTCAATTTTGAACTTTTCTTTAACAGTAATTTTTGATTTTAGATGGATTTTATCCCTAGTAGTAGCATCTACTGATTTACTCGTAGTATTTTTACTGTTATTGTTATGTCGTGGGACAAAAAAGTTTGGAAAGTTATTCCTCAAATGACCTCACTTTCTTCTTTTTATTGGCACAAGGACTCGTAACTACTGACCTGATTCTGTCCATGGTTTTTGCTCGTTGTTAGTTGATTTATTTGCTTTCTAAATAAATAATAGTAGTAGTGTGAGTTTCATTTGATATGAAGCTTTACTGATGGATGGATTGCATTGTTCGTAGATGGAGTAGCTCCAAGGGGCCAAAATGAATCAGCGGCGTTCTGAAGATTTGAACTGCGAAAGATGCAAAGATCGCTGTGTGTTGTTTGTTATTTTGTGTATCTTATCATGATTTTACGAACTAGTGTCATAAGACTAACAACTCGTTTAGGTGCATGATGCTCAGTATCTACTCCTGAAACGCTGTTGTTGTTGTTGTTCTGTTTATAGGGAGCCCAGGAAGAAATGCTCAGAAAAGAATTTGAAGCTGAAGGCCGGGAAGTTCAACAAAACTCCTGTCCAAAGTTTCAGATTCTAACATCATCACCCGGGAACCGAGTTTATGG
>JAJJWX010003445.1:0-15162 GCA_023529315.1 Papaver bracteatum | reverse complement strand
GATTCTTAAGCTTTCTCGGGCATGTATGAGCATATCCGAAAATATTTTTGGCAGTGTATTATCTACAATCACAAGCTTTCTTAACTGCATTTTGTTTTGTAGAGGGACCACCCACACCCAGATCCATAGAGTGATGATCTTATTACACGAATCTGAGGTAATGCTTTCTGCTTTATTAGTCTATTCATATGATTACAGTTGCTTATAAACGTCTAAACATGTTCCCCTTGCTGCAACATATTAGAAAGACGATGACATAATTGTTAAGTTAGACTTTGGATTAACATCATGGACTATAGTGATATTTGCAGACACATTCTTTATTTTAGCTATCACGACACACATTAGCATTATTGTTAGCCAATAACTTGCCAACCAACTTAGTATTTGCGTACACCAGTGGATGATATATATTCATATTGAATTATTAGGAAATTTGGAAATGGGTGTACTGGTTTCGGACTATGAATTTCTTGTTTTTTTTTCTGCCATGGATTGGTTTATGGGTAATTAGGTGTATCGGCTTAAATGTTTGATAGATATTTGTACTTGTTTGAATTTGAAAATGCGGGGGTCTTACAACCTCACCCAATATTTCGATAACCAATCTGTATGGAAAACTCCGAGTTGTTTTCTAGAGAATCAATAAGACTCAATCAATAGAAAATATCTCAAGGAGTTATTATCTCAATCTCTCGATTTGATTTACTCAAGCAAATATGATTCGCGAGCCTAATCAAAGAGAGATAACTTGGATGGTACCAAAGACCAATATCCAAGTGTCAATCGATTTAAATAAATAACCAATAGGTCGGATATTCTAATCGATTGAACAATGCACAACCTGTATTATTTCAATTATATAAAAATATAATGCAGAAAAGAAATAACACAGACACCAGAATTTTGTTAACGAGGAAACCGCAAATGCAGAAAAACCTCGGGACCTAGTCCAGATTAACATACACTGTATTAAGCCGCTACAGACACTAGCATACTCCATATTAACTTCGGTCTGGAATGTAGTTGAACCCCAACCAATCTCACACTGATCCAAGGTATAGTTATGATCCTACGCCTTTGATCCTAGCAGGATACTGCGCACTTGATTCCCTTAGATGATCTCACCCACAACCAAGAGTTGCTACGACCTAAAGTCGAAGACTTTAGCAAACAAATTTGTCTCACATAGAAAAGTCTACAGGTAATAGATAAATTCGTCTCCCACGAATAAACCTGTGAGTTTTGTTCCGTCTTTTGATAAATCAAGGTGAACATGAACCAATCGATAAAACCAGACTTATATTCCAAAAGAACAGCTCAGTTTCATCAATCACCTCACAATAAATTTAATCTACGCAACGAAGAAGATTATTGAGGAATCACAAACAATGAACGAAGATGTTTGTGACTACTTTTATCTTACCTATCGGAGATAGAAATCTCAATCCAATTATTACAATTGTACTCGTACGATAGAAATAGCAATATCAGATCACACAACTACAATAAAAGTAGTATCAGTCTGGCTTCACAATCCCAATGAAGTCTTTAAGTCGTTAACCCGAATTTAGAGATAAAACTCAAGGGTTAATGGAGATCGACTCTAGCTTAGAGAAAACTAGTATCACACAAGAAAAGTGTGTGCGGATTAGTTTTTCCAATAGCTAGAGTTCTCCCTTATATAGTCTTTCAAATCAGGGTTTGCAATCAATGTTAGCTTAGTAACAAAGCATTCAATATTCACTTTTAGATGAAAACCTGATTATATACAAGCTAATATCTCTCAACTGTTAGATCAAAAACTTAGCTTGCCATACACACATGTACTTGACGTTTTGGGTTTGTGTAACCGTACCCAAACGTGTACAATGGTTGGTTCAATATTAGTCAACCAAATGGTTAGCCAAATGATAACTTTCATGTCAACCATATTCCTATTCACCATAATTAGTCCAAATGACTCAAATGAACTAGTTAGAGAGTTGTTCAATTGCTATGATATCTCAAGTACTACAAGAGACACAATTGAATAAAAAACGATGTGATTCACTCGAATCATTTCATGAATTATAATGCCATGGTTTGCAAAAGCATTCCTTAGTAATTTAAGATAAGTTCATGAACACTGTTTTCAGACATAACCTCTTGAGTTTGCGGACTGAGTTCGTGGACTCAAGCTAACCGGTTGAAGTTAATAAACTCCAGCAGAATTTATCGGGATGAGAACTCCATCAGTTCGCGGACTGGGTTCGTGGACTGTACCTGAGCTTCAACTTCAACAGATATTCTCGGTTTCGATAACTTACGCTAGTTCGCGTACTGGGTGTATGGACTGAGTTCGCGGACTGAGTTGTTGCTCACGTTCCGGTTCCACTTGATCAACAAAGTTCGCAAACTTCGGTTCAAGTGTTAAGGACTTATACATATATGTGTTGCCACAACAATTTTTATATCCCACAATGGTTATATAGTCTAAAATCTCATTTCAATCATTGAAACATTCTCAGATGACGTTATATAGTTGTTATTCACAAACTATTTTTCGTCAGAGCGATTTACAAAGTGATTGAAACATAACATGACTTTCGTCACTAGGAAAAGATGAACTTGGCTAAAGTGAAAGCTTTACCAACACCCATTTCGATAAATAGATAAGCGAGATATACTCAGCTCGAAATGTCACATGTGCATATTCTTAGTCTATATAGTAAAACGACTTTTGTCTCAAGATAGGAGATAGAGTAGATAGGATTTTGAGTGATAGATAAGTTCAAGTCTCCACATACCTTTTAGTCGATGAAGATCCACTGGTTCCTTGAGTAGTCCTTCGTCTTGTATGATGATCGCTATGGAGTTCTTGAGCTCAACTACACTTTCTATCCTAGTCCTAGACCTTAGCTATAATAGACTAGAAATCAAGACTTTATAGTTTTGATCACTAAGATTGAAAAACATGCTTGAGATAGAAACGCATGCGAGTTTGACCGAGCAGTGCTCTAACAGTCTCCCCCTTTGTCAATTTTAGTGGAAAAACTATTAATACATATGGAATACAAAAATTATATAAATAAACTTTGTAGCTCCTATTCCACATGCCTAATCTTCAACAATACTCGAAATCTTTGTCACATTCAAGTAGTCCAAAGGTTGTAAGTTTAGTATCAACGTTGTTGAAAATCCTTAGCTATAGCAATGAGAAAAGCATTGGTTCTCAATAATTTTTATATATTGTCATAGTATTATTACACAGCGTCAAAGTCCAACTGCATCACAACTTCAACAACAATACTATGCTGATACTTCACTCCCCCTTAGTCAATACTCCATCTCACATGGAAACTACTCCCCCTTACATAATGATCCGAAAACCATATGTATTTGTAGTGTGAACTACAATTAATTCTCCCCCTTTTTGTCAATAAAATTGGTAAATGTACAAGAACGGGATCCTAATGAAATTTCCGTAAGAGACATTTCATGACCAAAGGTAAATGTTCTATCATCTTGTTTAGATGCAATCATAAAGCCGAGGATAAATGCATTCATCAAGGAGTTTATAAAGATACAAGATAACCCCTAAAAATTCCATAGCCGAACTCCCCACAAAGATATGGAAATTAAGCGCAAGTTCAAAAGAACTCTCCCCCATTAGATGGCATTCAGGGAACAACAAGAGCGACCTTATTTTCAAGAGAAAAGAAGGATTTCTTTAGACTCAAAAAATTACATACAAGTATGAATTTGGAATCCAAAATATTGAATCATATTAACCAAAGCGAACCATGATTAGTTTGACTAAATATGCTCAACACAAGTAAACTTATGGAGACTTAATTCATCGATTAGATTATTCACACGAGAACCCATAAATACTCTAACCGGATTACACAATTAAACTAATCATTAGGTAATCAATTCAATTGTCCACACTCAACATGAGAAAAATCTATGGAGTGCTAACTAAATAATCACACAAGATGATTGATTTAGTTCATTTGGGCTCAACATAAGAGATTATGGAACCCCGACTAAGATTATCATAGAAAATGATAACCTTAACCGTACATGTACTCAACATGAGAGAACTCATAGAATGCAAACTAAATAACCACACAAGTTGATTAATTTAGTTCTTAATGCTCAACATTTTGCATCTTTATGGAACAACTAACCATGCCAATAAGAAATCGACTTAGTCGTATCGTGCTCAACATAAGATACAAGATGGAACCTTCACGGTAATACATAATAATATGGAACAATTAAGATTTATACCGTGGATAACAGAACAAGGACCTATTCTATTTTTCCATCACAAAGTGACACAATAGACTTTATCCTTGAATCACAAAAGATTTTAACTATCTTACATCAACAATTGACAATATAGGCTTAACTTTTGTGTTTTGTCAAAAGTTCATTCATTCCTTTATCAATATTTGCATATCAATATGTGAACAACTTTACTTTTGACAAAATATGGGATAATCAAGTTCACGGACGTAAACATACAAATCCCATCAAAATATTGCAATATATAAAACCATAATGATTAATACTACAACCATCATCTTCCAAACAACTTTAGAATTTAAACCAATAAATCTAAAAATAAGAAGATGAAATCATTGGATATAGCTATGTGTAATCATAATCATTGCTATTCCAAAACACTAGTTATTCTTCTTAATAAAACAGAAAACATAGAAGATTTACTAGACATTAAGACTTTTGAAGAATTCATTATCGTCCCCGAACTCCTTGTTGTCAACAACCATTGGAACATAGGGTTCATTAAGAAAGGAGTTTATATCAATGAACCTTCTTGGTTATAGTATTAATCTCCCTTCGCAGCTCCTTCAACACTTCAAGAACATCAGAAAACTTCTGATAATTTGAAGGAACAGCTCTTGGCTTCCTCGTATTCCTTCTTTTTCTTTTCAAGGTTGGAGGCAATGGAGATTTTTATTTTTCCTTCATGATTGATGGCTTAACAATCACATTACCTTCTTTTTCATCAGAAGACATCATTCTTGGAGCGTCCATAAGCATATAAGTTTGTGAGAGGAATTCACAATTAGCTCAACAAGTAGTCTTAAGATAAAGAGAGGTTTTAGAGAAGGAAGAGGAATGTAGGGTTTGAAATCTAAAACAGGTTCGTGGACGATCAACTTTTATCCCTATAAAGAGCATAATTATCGACAGTACCCTTTTCTCTTTTGTTTGATAGACAAAAAATAAGACAAAACTAAGAAAAGAAGAATCAAAACTTTTCTTGAAGCCTGAGAGGTACAAAATCATTGTCTCTTTTGATCAGGCACATGAAACAAGATTTTAGACACAACACAATTAATTTGTGATGTGGTGAACAACAATTTGTCCACCAATTTCCTCTTGAGAGGAATCCATAGACCTATGTCTATCAAAATGATTTGACCATACTTTCTTCTCAAATGGTCTTGATTTTTCCTTGGAAACTAACTTCTTAGACGAAGATAAAATCTTATATACCTCTCCGGTCTTCTGAGAAAGTTTGAGCTTTCTTTCTAGATGATTTGCTCTTCGTTGAAGTTTGTTGACGTGTCTTTGCTTGTGTTTGAACTTGTAACACCTTGAGAGTTCATGACATTTTAATGAACAATATGAACAAGTCACACTTGGATAATAATCATGCTTCTGAATTGTGAGGGCAGCTAGGCACATAGTGGATCCTGAATCATTATAACCAGTGTTTCTAAGAAAACAGTCAACTTTTTCTTCCAGAATGGTTGGATTATCTTCTGAAAGAATATCAAAATTGATATGTGTATTGCTACAATTATCAAAATCAATATTTTCACCAAGCAGTACAACACTTGATTTCTCATCTTCATGTGAATCATAGTCGTCAGACATTTCATCAAGAGTTACAGCAAGACCTTTGTTCCCAGTGTAATTTCTCCGATTTGGACACTCGTTTGGAAAATGACCAAATCATTTACACTTAAAGCACTGAGGCATATCCTCTTCATCAATTTCATCAATATCCCTATTTTTAGGAAGAACACAATTATGAGGTTTGACTAATACCTTAGGCTTATCTCTGGAGAACAGTTTACTTCTCTTCAAAAGAAGATCCCTAAACTGTCTTGTGATCATCTAGACTGATTTGTCAAGATCTTCATCTGATAAATCTATCTCATAGTGATCATCTTCAGAGATATACACTTTTTTACTTTTATCAAGTAATTTAGTGTCCTTTAGTGCTTTGAACGCAACATCCTTAGCCTTGGATGAAAGTTCGTGATCAAAGATCTTAAGCTTACCAACCAGAGTGTTTCTGGAGAGAGTATCTAGGTTATTTCCCTCAACGATGGCATGCTTCTTAGAATCATATCTAGATGGCAGTGATCTGAGAATTTTCATCACAATTTTTTTTCCAGGAATAGTCTTACCCAATGCAAAAAATGTATTAACAATTTCAGACACTTTGTGATTAAACTCATCAAATGTTTCTCCTTCTGCCATACGAAGGTTTTCCCAATCGGAATTAAGGTTCTGAAGCCTTGCATCCTTTTTACTGGAGTTTCCTTCGAATACGGTTGCTAAGATATCCCAAGCTTCTTGCGAATTAGTGCAATTAGACACGTGGTGCTGAAGATTTGGGGTAATGGCATGTATGATCGCATTCAAACCGTCAGAGTTTTGCTTTGCAGCAAGAACCTCTACAGGAGTATATTCAGCAATATTCCTTAGAACATTTTCTCCCTCTGCAGCAACGGGAGGATCATAGCCATTAACAACATATACCCATGATTTAAAATCACATGCTTGAAGAAAAGCTCGCATAGCAATTTTCCACCATAACTAATTAGAGCCATCGAAGACTGGTGGTACGTTTATTGAGATATCACCTCTGTCCATAGAGTCAGATCTCTACAAACACATACATGTAAGGTCTTTAATGTGTTTGCCTGCTTTGACACCAATTGAAAATGTGGGGGTCTAACAACCTCACCCAATATGTCGATTAGAAATCTGTATGGACAACTCCGAGTTATTTTCTAGAGAATCAAGAAGACTCAATCAATAGAAAATATCTCAAGGAGTTATTATCTCAATATCTCGATTTGATTTACTCCAGCAAATATGATTCGCGAGCCTAATCAAAGAGAGATAACTTGGATGGTACCAAAGACCAATATCCAAGTGTCCATCGATTTAAATCAACAACCAATAGGTCGGATATTATAATCGATTGAACAACGCACAACCTGTATTATTTCAATTATATAAAAATATAATGCGGGAAAGACATAACACAGACACCAGAATTTTGTTAACGAGGAAACCGCATATGCAGAAAAACCCCGGGACCTAGTCCAGATTAAAAATACACTCTATTAATCCACTACAGACACTAGCCTACTCCAAATTAACTTCGTCTGGACTGTAGTTGAACCCCAACCAATCTCACACTGATCCAAGGTACAGTTATGCTCCTACGCCTAGGATCCCAGCAGGATATTGCGCACTTGATTCCCTTAGCTGATCTCACACACAACCAAGAGTTGCTATGACCAAAAGTCGAAGACTTTAGCAGACAAATCTGTCTCACACAGAAAAGTCTATAGGTAATAGATAAATTCGTCTCCCACGAATAAACCTATGAGTTTTGTTCCTTATTTTGATAAATCAAGGTGAACAGGAACCAATTGATAAAACCAAACTTATATTCCCGAAGAAAACCTCAGTTTCATCAATCACCTCACAATAAACTTAATCGACGCAGTGAGGAAGATTATTGAGGAATCACAAACAATGAGACGAAGATGTTTGTTACAATTATCGGAGATAAAAACAGCAAGATTAGATCACACAACTACAAGAAAAGTAGTATCGGTCTGGCTTCACAATCTCAATGAAGTCTTTAAGTCGTTAACCCGAATTTAGAGATAAAACTAAAGGGTTAATAGAGATCAACTCTAGCTTAGAGAAAACTAGTATCACACAAGAAAAGTATGTGGGGATTAGTTTTCCAATAGATAGAGTTATCCCTTATATAGTCTTTCAAATCAGGGGTTGCAATCAATGTTAGCTTAGTAACAAAGCATTCAATATTCACCGTTAGATGAAAACCTGATTAGATACAAGCTAATATATCTCAACCTTTAAATCGAAAAACTTAGATTGTCATACACACATGTACTTGATGTTTTGGGTTTGTGTAACCGTACCCAAACGTGTACAATGGTTGGTTCAATATTAGTCAACCAAATGGTTAGCCAAATGATAATTTTCATATCAACCATATTCTTCTTCACCATAACTAGTCCAAATGAACTAGTTATAGAGTTGTTCAATTGCTATGAGATCTCAAGTACTACAAGAGACACAATTGAATCAAAAACGATGTGATTCACTCGAATCATTTAATGAACTATAAAGCCACGGTTTGCAAAAGCATTCCTTAGTAATTTAAGATAAGTTCACGAACATCGTTTTCAGACATAACCTCTTGAGTTCGGGGACTGAGTTCGCGGACTCAAGCTAACCAGTTGAAGTTAATAAACTCCAGCAGAATTTCTTGGGATGAGAACTTCCGTCAGTTCGCGGACTGGGTTCGCAGACTGCACCTGAGCTTCAACTTCAACAGATATTCTCGGGTTCGAGAACTTACGCCAGTTCGTGGACTTGGTTCGCGGAATGAGTTCGTGGACTTGGTTCCCAGACTGAGTTCGCGGACTGAGTTACTGCTCACATTCCGGTTCCACTTGATCAACAAAGTACGCAAACTTCGGTTCAAGTGTTAAGGACTTATATATATATATATATATATCTGTGTGTGTGTGTGTGTGTGTGTGTTGCCACAAAAAATTTTATATCCTACAATGGTTATATACTCTAAACTCTCATTTCAATCATTAAAACATTCTCAGAGGACGTTATATAGTTGTTATTCACAAACTATTTTTCGTCAAAGCGATTTCCAAAGTGATTGAAACATAACATGACTTTTATCACTAGGAAAAGATAAACTTGGCTAAAGAAAAGCTTTACCAACACCCATTTCGAGAAATAGATAAGCGGGATATACTCAGCTCGAAATGTCACATGTGCATATTCTTAGTCTATATAGTAAAACAACTTTTGTCTCAAGATAGGAAATAGAGTAGATAGACTTTTGAGTGATAGATAAGTTCAAGTCTCCACATACCTTTTAGTCGATGAAGATCCACTGGTTCCTTGAGTAGTCCTTCGTCTTGTATGATGATCTCCATGGAGTTCTTGAGCTCAACTACACTTTCTATCCTAGTCCGAGACCTTAGCTATAGTAGACTAGAAATCAAGACTTTATAGTTTTGATCACTAAGATTGACAAACATGCTTGAGATAGCAACGCATGCGAGTTTTACCGAGCAGTGCTCTAACAGAATCCATAGGTGTACGTGAGAGATTATAGTTGGATGAATGCTTGTTCCTATGATTCTTATGTATCTTCTTAATGGTTTAGACCACATGTTATATTTGAAGGGATAAGAAATTAAGCCTCTGTAAATGTTGTATACATGGATATTTTCTTCTATTATTTGTTATTGATATCATATTTGGTGTCTACATTTTGCAGGTTAATTTCACTGAAAGATATTATGTTCAAAGTGTTGGAAGATATATGGTAATTAACTTTGGAAGTAAATATCCATCTGTGATAATTTAATTATTTTGGTTTCATTCACTTAAAATTTCTTGTGTCAGACTCATGGTTTAGTATTAAATTTTTATTTGCTTTCTTGTATCAGACTCAAAATGGTTTAGTATTAAGTTTTTATTTGCTTTTGGAATGTAATCAATCAGACAAACATTTAGTACTTGTGTTTTTTAATGAATGGATTGTCTTTCTGAAATTGTTGTAAATTAAATATTATCTTGTTATTTTAGTGGCCAGCAGTAAAAACTGGCGATAATCACTTTTTAACTAGCTACAGTGAAATTCAGCTACATAAAATGATCTTGTAGCAAAACCCACGCGTGAAGAACGTGTCTAGCACTGTGGATAATAACCCCATACATGTGCAGTGCAACTAAATTATTAGCCACGACAGTACTCGTGGTAAATGATCATTCATTATTAGCCACGCAAAGAAAACCGTGGCAAATAGTTTTAGCCACGGGACTATTTGTCACGAGGAGGCTGGCGTGGCAAATTATTTTTTGCCACTGATTTTTGATCAACTGCCACGGTTTCTTAGCGTTACTAAAACTCAATAATTTTGTAGTGAAATACCAAATACAAATCGCAAGAAATCAAGAGAATAACCATGCATATAACTAGTGTAACGAAGAGTTACACATGCATGTGTAACTTGGTTGTGAATATTCTTAGTGTAACTGGTAGTTACACATGTATTTCCCTACTGTAACTAAGAGTTACACATGAATTCTCCTAATGTAACTAATAGTTACACATATAAAACCTAAACCTAGAGTATGAGGAAAAAAATATCGGCTGCAATACTTCATGTATGATTTCAGGTTCAAGCTTCCATTCAATCAACTTCAAATCATTAACTCAAAAACTCAGTTTCACAATTAAACCATGAATCACATGATGCAAAATGACAGTTGGTAGCATTTTTGTAGTAATTTCAAACATAAATGACAATCAACATGAAAAAACAGATACAAGTAGATATTAACTTGAATAGAATCTAAAAATCAAATTAGATGAAATTCATAACAAATAAATGGGTAATAGAGATGATAATTAAATGATTTCAAATCTAAAAACCGATTTTCAATCGAGATTTAAGATACAAATATTCATTGATTTCCAATATAGAAATGTAGTTGCGGATTATCTCACAACTACACCCTCAGTAGAATTAGTAAAAACTCAAGAAGTTCTTGATGATGAATAACAATTTTCTTATTAATGTTCTCAATTGATTACAAAGAAGTATCTAAATGGAACAAGAATAGTTACAACTTTCTCTATTCTCTTTCCTAAAATATTTTCTAACACTCACTAAAAGAACCTCTCGAATTTTACATTTGAACTCCTATTTATAGTAAAACTTATACAGCTGTATATGAATTGCGAAGTATCGAAATTCATACTCGCAAAATTACTTCATCCTCGCAAAACTTCATATTTCCCCGCGCTACTTCTATCATCGTATCATTTTATATCTCTTTTCTCCTTTATTTATTACGATACTCGTGAACTATTATCTTGCGATATTCAGTACTTACATCTTGCCTCTTCTCATGTCAATTCTACGAAGAAGAAATGTCATGAGAATCCCTATTCTCGTAAATTTAGTGTAGTTATTACCACCCATCAGGTTCGCAACACGTCTTTTTACTTTTCCCTTATCTTTCTGACACGTTTCTTCGTAACCGTTCTTTTCAACCGTTCACGCTTTACTCGTATTAATGAGTTTTTATCTTCATCAAACTCTCTTATAAATATTATCCTTTGTTTTTGCTTTTTATTCTCTTATTCATCTTCTTCACCACTTCTGCCTCTGCAATCTTTTTTCCTTTCTATTTTCCCTCTTATATTCAATGGCACCAAAGAAGAAAACTATTGAACAAATTAATGCGGAACTTGCTGATAGAGACCTTATTCTTTCTGAGATTGAAGGTTATGATAATAAATCTTCTCTCTGTGTGAATCTCTTTACCAACTATGTTTGGGATGATCAGAAAATTTTAATCTCACGAGGTCAAATCCTCGCAGGTCTTCCTCTTCCTCTTTATGATGTTAACTTTCCTTTATTCTACGAAATTATTTCCCACCCCAATTTTTCTTATGCTATTTACCAATTGACTGGTGATTGTATTCGCCTCTTAGTTGAATTCGAAAATCGTGCCGCTTTTGGGAAATCTTTGTATTCAGTTGATCTTAGGAAACCTGGATTTGAAAATATAGAAATTGTTGCTGCGAATTATACAGTTGAGGGTTTCTTCAAGAATTACACACTAATTCATGCGAGGAAAGAAGATAATCGTTGGGGTGTTCGTCTTCATCGTAAAGCTAATATCGCAGCAGATGATCTTATCATGCACGATATTTATTATGCTTCAGGAAATAATAAGACACCTCGTCGTTCTAATGATGAAGATTGGTATAAGTACCCTTTAATGTTATCAGGTTCTTATATTACTGGGATAGTAGAACTTCCTGCGAACCTTCGTAACCGCTATTATCAACCTTGGGTTTTTAGAAATGTATGTACTTCCATCTCCTTATCTTTTTGTTACCCTTTAATTTCAAATGAGGTAAGAAACACTCTTGTATTTTTCTAAACAATATATTGTTGCCTCTGTTTCTTATCCTTATTTGAATTTACAGGTTCCACTTCTTCCTGAGATTGTTGCGAGTGAAAATAAGAGTTCTACTTCTTCTAAAAGGCTTACTGCGAGGCAACAAACTCTTCGTTCGCGAAGGTCTCCCAAGCTTCCGTAGTCAAGATGATGCTCTTCGCAAAGGAAAAAGAAAACTTCAAGATGTTGTTTACGAGAGGAGGAAAAAGAAGATACTCTCAACCAAATCTCATTCCAATGTAATTTCTTCTAATGAGAACATTGAGGAAGATCTTGGTGATGAAGATGATAAATTTCCCGAGAAGGAATTTAGTTATAATTCTGATACCCTTTCTGACAAAGGAGATGATGATAATGATGTTGATGAAGGTGGAAATGAAGATTATAGTATCCCAGAAACTTTTGCCTCAGCAATGGTTAGCATCTCTGAGGCTTTCCTCCATTCTTCTCGTGGATTAGGAAATTCTCCTACAGTAATGCTCGCAAACTTATTGCGAAGGCTTGTAAAGTTCCTACTGTAATTGATAATAACTCCCTCAAAGGAATTTCAAGATTTGTCTCTCCTGCTTCATTATATGCTTTAGGTAGCATGGTATTTCTTCTCTATTTCCCTTATTTTGTTGATTTCTAACCCCTTTTTTCTTGTTTAGGTTGGAAGAGTTAGTTGTGCAGCTTCTTCTAATTGGGAAAGACGTCATTCTATTGCTGAGAAGAAAACTTTGAATCGTTGTAAGAAATTAGAGGTTGAAAATTCAAGTCTCCGTCAGAAAGTAGAAGATTTAAATATTGATAACGCAGAATTAATATCTCGTCACGAAGATAATTCACAATCTCATGAGCATCGCAATTGATAATTCTTCTCTTCTTGAGGAGAATAATCAATTAAAGCTTGAAAACTCTTCTCTTCATAATGATAAGAAGCAACTAGAAGGTAAATTCTTTGCGATGGTAATTATTTTGGTTACTTTTCCTTCGTAATTTGCTAACCAATTCCTTAATTTCTCTCCTTGCTGCAGAAAATTATGCGAAGATGAATAATGATCTGGAACTCTCCTTGCTAATCGTAATAAGAAAATTTCGGACTTGAGATCTCAGCTTCTAATTTCCCAAAGATAACCATAGTTTATATGTCAAGCGTTTTCGAGCTAAGATGACTCGCAAGATTTGCAAAGATAATGAAATTCCTCTCAAGAAGTACCATACGCTCCTTTCTGAAGAAATTCCTGAAGATACTCCATATCTGGAAATCTCTGAAAGTGAAGTTGAAAATGATAGTGAAGTTGAAGAAGAAGATCATTTTGATGGGGATAAATCGCCTGAAAAATAACTTCACTCTTTTTTTGTATGTCTGTTCTGTTTCTTTTCAATATAACACTTTCTTCTTGATTGCACTTTGAATTAATCCAACAATTTCTTTTTCAAAGCTTAATTTGAATTAATCTTTCTTTGATATTTGTTTCCCTTATTCGCATAACTTGATCATGTGGATAGAAATAATATATCTTAAAGACTTAGCTTAGTATTCCTTTTCCCCTTATTATTGCTCTTCAGATGATCAACTCTTGCTGGAAGTATTAGAATATCCTTCTCAATTTATCTTACGAAGTTTTGTCTGATTGTGATTAAGAATAAAAGTCCTCCCTTCGAAGTATAAGAAATATAAGCCTTTTGCCTTCTGTGGAATGCTGCGAGGTAAATAATAAATCTCCCCTTGAAGTATAAGAAGTATGAAGTATACGAAATATGAAATATCCTTAAGAAGTATAAGAAGTATAAAATATCTTTGAAGAAGTATTAGCAGTATCCAATTCATGAAGAATTTCCCAATATATGGAGAAGTATAAGAATTGTATGAAGAAGTATAATAAGTACTTAACCTTCGCAAAATTAAATATCCGTTAAAGAAGTATAAATATGAGATATTCTTGAAGAATTATAAGAAGTATTCAATCTTTTGGAGAAATATTCAATATATGGAGAAGTATAAGAAGTATGCAATTCTCGTAAATTTTTACGAATATGAACTTATCTGTATTTGATTGCTATCAAAATCTCATCTTTTGTTAAGTTTTCATTAAAATTCTTCACTGATGTTGTCTTCTTTGATAGGACTTCTTGTAAAAATTCTTCAATGATATTGACAGTTGTCTTCTCTTCAAAATTTCTTGATGTATATTCTTGTAAAATTTCTTCAATGATATTGACGAAGTTGTCTTCTTTTCAGATCTTCATAATGTATATTCTTGTATAATTTCTTCAATGATGTTAATGCAATGAATTTCATTAATTTCTGTGGTCTTATCGTGCCTTCCGAAGTAAAGGTCTTATTTTGCCACCTCTTTTGTAGTAAATATTTGTATTTGCGATAATATGACAAGTCTGAACATTCTTGCGAACATACAACCTCGTGACATTATCGGCTTGCGATGAAATCGCAGGACGTTCTTACACTTTCATGCAAAAACCCATTGATCTCATCTTAACTTCTTTGTATAGTATTTTAGCCTCTTCAGGAATTGTTGCGACAATATGACAGGCCTAAATATTCTTGCGAACATAAAGCCCCATGACATTGCCGTCTTGCGATGAAATCGCAGGACGTATCCACACTTTCATGTGGTGACCCATTGATCTCATCTTAACTTCTTTATTATGTTCTGTGAGTTCTTTATTTTTTTCTTTCTTTATCTTTATTTTATTTTTTTTTTTTTTTTTAGAAGGCTCGCAGAACTTCATTTGTTGCACAAATATGACAAGCCTTTATGTTTTCGCAAACAAGAAGCCTCGAGACATTTGCGTCTTATAGCACGTATCAGCTCCCTAATGGAGGGTGCTGCCCTTTATCTTCCC